>JAFMTC010000106.1:1305711-1317827 GCA_018845635.1 Nicrophorus orbicollis | reverse complement strand
TACATCTTCAAATACATCTTCAAATACTTCTTCAAATACATTTTCAAATACATCTTCAAATACATAGTCAAATACATTTTCAAATACATCTTCAAATAATATCAACTGTTACAAAGAGCATAAACAATTAAAATTTTGATTATTTTAATCAAAATCTAAGAAATAGACTTATGTGTATCCAAATATTAACTTGTTCCTATTGATTTTTTTGTTTATTTTTTAAGCAAATTTTGCTTGCAGATCTTAGTTTAGGGTCTATTTTATCATGAAAAGCATAAAACGAAATATTTTACTTTTTTTAGGGTTATTAATCGATATAAAATTTTTGAAGTATTAACTTAATGTTTTTTTATTCGTAATAAATTGTCGTTTGTTTTTATAAGTATTAAGTTGATGATACGTATTGAAATTTTAGTGGTAATTAATTGAGTTCTTGGATTATATAAATCGTGATTATCCGAACTAGTCTAATAATGATAGGCTTCTTGTTGGAATGATCAGAACTGGTTTTATTGACGAAATAATTTGTAGCTGGTTCCGAACGATGGAAAAAGTAAAAGTAAAAAAATATGCATTTCAATTGGATCCCTTGCTGGACCGTAATTCGAGGAATGCACGAAATGCTTTTAAGACTTATCCGTGGAGAGTCGTCTCGCGGAGAATGAGAGAGGTGGATCTGAAGAGAAATGTGGATTATTGGAATGATAAGTTCATACAATACTCGTTTCTTTTCTTCTCGAAATTCCCGGGATTTAAATTGGATCAGTTCGCAATAAATCTCGCGTGGATGCCTTTTATTTTAAGTGTTACGACGTTCGATATGGCCGTGCAGAACTTCTTATATAGTAGTAGTAGAATAGTAGCAGCAGCCTCCAATGGTGGTGGAGAGGAGAGCCTTTGATGATGGACTCCGGGGTTAACAAACTCCGGTTTCGTGTACGCACATGCATCGTTCAGAGTTTCTTCTTTCCACGATGTCATCCTGAATGATCGTGTCCTAATGATGAAGCCATCGCAGATCAAGACAAAACGAAGCCCATTTTACGACTGGGAACGTTCAATTGCCTATCGTACAAGGCCCTACTCGTCTGCTTCCTCGTCTCCATCCATCGAGCTCCACCGTTTCGTTACGACTTTTCTTTGGGTTAAGGTTCAGTTATTTTTAACGAGCTTCGCAACTGAATGGGCTCAACAGGAAGGAGAAAAAGAATAAGGAAAAAAAGATACACATAAGCGCGCACCTGTTCTAAACTGTAGGATAAATGCTGCAGTTGAAAAAAGTAGACCTAGTCCAGTTTCGGTAATAAAATTGATTCGAAACTAATGGATTACCATACACAAAAGAAAAAAAATGATCAACAAATATTAAA
Source organism: Nicrophorus orbicollis (assembly GCA_018845635.1). Lineage (NCBI taxonomy): Eukaryota > Metazoa > Arthropoda > Insecta > Coleoptera > Silphidae > Nicrophorus > Nicrophorus orbicollis. Next base: position 1,316,457 of record JAFMTC010000106.1, on the reverse strand, counting down.
GCTCTTCGAAAGTGCCCATTAAATATCTGTCATCGTTTTTAATGTTCGAAATAAAAAATAAATAAATAAGGTAGCGCTTAACTTAAATGAATTAAACCTTAATTAGACGAGACGACGTTCGGTTTATTTCTGCATGCATTAAAGTATAATATTATAATTAATTGTTCGCCCGGAGATGGACTTAATTTATTTATGATTTGTAATTTAAATTAATGAAGGCATTAAAGATGCGATCCCATTCGTTCGGGATGCTGCGAGTTTTAATGAGATTATTAAAGAAAGGTGAAATGCGTATAGAATGGTGTTTCCGTTTTTTTTCTTGTTTATTTCAAAGACAGTTCGTTCATCCGTGGATTTGAGTGTCTTTGCGCTCAAGTTTCTTTGATTGATTCGTCAATTGATTTCGCTCGTTGTAAAGCGTGTAAAGGATATTCGTGTTTGTTGGTGATAACTTAAGGAAAATTGCGATTTATGCCCGTTGCATGAGAAATTTTCATTCCGTCGTGCGGAATTACTTTGTGAGCTTTGGAAATTATTCGTATACAAGTTTGTTTTTTGCCTTTGTGAAAGGTGATTATGCGGTGAATCTTGATTGGAATTGAATATAGCGAATTATGCAATTTTGCAAGCATTGAAAAACCTTCCATTCATGGTGAAAATGTAACACATAATCTGATGTAATTTTCTTAATAATTGATTTTTTGATTAGTAAATTACGAATTGAAGATTTTATAGTTTTCATGAAAGATATTGCCTCTATTTTATTGTTATAAACAACTTACAACATTATGAAAATTAATATCTTCCTAGATTTGTATGTTATTACGTTCATTTACAAGAGGATTAAAATAAGTCTACATTATTTACAAAACTATATTTCCTGGTATATTCAGTTATTACAAATACCTACTTTCAAACCATTCACTTACATTTTATTTATTAATTAATTTAGAATTCAATCAACCAGAGAAGTGTCAGTTATTAATTTACATTTTGTATAGATTTACATTTATAATATTTTCATTAATGTACAATAGAATCAAACATTTCAATTATAATCAATTCCTTACCTTAATTTGTACATTTGTACATATTGTTAAATAATATTATTTCCTATTACAATTGAATTAATCATCATTAGAATAACAATAGCTTACATAACTTACATTTATACAAACATTATTTGTTATAATCTATAAAATCTTAATGTCTTCCATTGTTTTCTTGTTTCTTGCAAAGATTTTATAAATAAATCAATATATTGATCATTATGTGCAATAATTTCACATGGTTTCTCTATTTATAAAAAAAATATTTTGCCAAAATACAATTTCTTAAAAATAATAATTATAAAATTTAACAATACAACCAAAAATAAATGTAATACAATAAATATAATGAAATAAAGAAATAAAAATAGGTATTTCTGTCTAATTTCTTATTAAACCAATTTATATATATATTTGTATATAATCAATTTAATTGCAAAATTAAAAAAAATAATTAATACAAATTTTCATATTAGTTATATTTTTAATCAATTATTTCTCACTCATGTTTTTCATTTGCAGCCATCAAAATGAATTAGTTGTCAATGAGCAACGGTTCTGAACAAGTGTCTGCAACGACATGGTGATTTGCTGAATGTCCGATTTGGATAGATTGCAAATATCGTTGCAAAAAGACCAAAAAAAAAAATGTTTTTCATTTCAACTAATCGTTTTAAGTATAGTTTACATTTATATGTGTTGTTTGAATGTATGTCAATATTTGTTTGCAATTTATTATTGTTAAAGTTTCATAATTCATTACATGTTGTAAATAATTAAAAATCATAAAATACTATTAAAAAGTATATTTTATTACCTTTTACTTAATACAATATAAGCTATTATTATATGCATTTTAGGAGTAACAATTATGTTATAATTCTAAAAAGCATGAATAACAATGAAACGTATAGAAAGGGAAATCAAGATTGTAAACAAGATGTACGCATTTCTATAACAATGTTAATTATATATTATACATATAACTACACTTTTTCCATTTTTTTAAATTTCACTTTAACGAATATTAACATAGATGCTGGGATTCGTTAATGAAAGTAAATTTTCGCGTGAAAGTGTTTGTTTTAGTACATTTTTTCCCCTGCTTCAATACTCTCTTTCACATGGTCATCATCAAATAATTACTATAAAAAAGAAGCGTCCCGAGAAAATAAGCATAGAACAAAGGTACACACAATGCGCATACATTATTCGTTTTTTTTTTCTTTCCTAAGGCATGTGAAAGTAAAACTATTTCAATGTCACTTCCTTAAGGTTTGGCGTTCGATTTGCGCTGGGCTGAGAATGTCTTCACAATGTGGTTCAGAGTCCGCGCGGACTCCGATGGAGGAAGAATGAGAGAAGGAGGATATAACAAAGATTATGTTTTTCGCCATATCAGTCATAAGGAACAAAATGCACTATCCATAAAGAGACCGGTTCTACGGCAGATATCTATCCAGGAGGAGAAGAACAAGAGGTGAGCCATTGGTGCGCAGCATGAACCACGGCCACGAGATTCAGATTGAGAGAGACGGAGACGGCGAGGGTTTCGTGCGAAGGAGAAAGAGGGAAACGGAGGAAGAGCGAGATATGCCTTTTCGTCTTCGTCTTTTTTCTTCTTCTTCTCTTCTGCTTTTCCTCTTCTTCCATCGTCTTTTTCGCCATCCATTCCGTTGCGTCATGCAGTCGCGCCAAATGACCTGGATGACCGAGGGTCAAATATCTCTTCCGCAACGGCCACTCGTAAACAACAACATCGATTTTTTATCAATTACGCAAAGGCTCGCCTCTTGTATAATACTCATTGGGGATGCTTCTTTAGATATAGAAAGTTCTCAGTTATAACATAAAAACATTTTTAAAGGTGAACATATACATTATATAACACATAACAATACATATGTATAATAATATAATAAAAAAGATTGAAGGAATTAAATGTAAAAAAATAAACAGAATTTACTTCATATTTCATATAAATGGCTATTGACCTTAGTATATTATAATTCTACTAATACTTTATTACTTATCAAATCATACTAAATTATTTTAGTCACAATTTTTAATATTTATATTTAATAGAAACGAATTTCACTACAAATATGTATTTTTCATCAGTGAAAATTCTTTGTATTTCCTTTGAAAATACTTTAAAGATGAACACATGATTTATTTAAATACATAATCAAATTTTATTTTAATTGTTTGCAATGACAACAGCTTACGAAGTAATATAGAAGTATAGATTATAAATTTTTCAAAATTCTTCATTAATTTAATAAAAGAAATGTTGAAAAAACAAACAAATATTTGTAACAAAAGTACAATATTAAAGATGAAGAAATGACAGAAACAGAGCGTGAAGTCTTTGTGGAACTTTGGATCAAGGTTTTCCTTGAACGTAAAAAGGCCCTAACTAGTATGGTTCATCGAAGCAAAACAAAACGTGCATTTCTTGGAACCTATAATTCCTGGAAAATTACTTATAATGTCCAGCTTATAATGAAATTAGCCTTTATTTACCGCTTGTTAAACAACATGTTGATAATATGTTCTTAAAATATACGAGATTTTTTAACTGAATAATATAATAATAATATTTATTGCAACAATAATTATAAAACTCAATACAATAAAATTCCAGTGAACGAAAACAAAAAACCATATCGATTTTCTTAGTACGAAGAGCACCGTTCTTCTGGGATTCATCACAAGCGGAGGAAGTTCGTCGTTCTTCGATTCCCACAAAATTTCGAATTATACGAAGGAATTGTGAACGAACGTTAACCATGGCAAATGCCCAGTTCCGCCACTTTGGCCTGTGACTAATCATAAAATTGCCCGCGATTTTCCCAAGAACTTCGGTCGAACACTCACACTATTAAATAGCACTTAATTTTTATGGAATCAAGGAAATCTTTCTTATTTCATTGGCTAAACGCATCCACAAATCCAATTTCAGTTGCACATGTTCATCAGTATCTTAATATAATCGTGGGAAATGCATCAATGCATTCATAATGCATCAACATTTAGCTCTTCATTTGCAAAATTAATTTTCCATTATATTAAAACATTTCATTCCAAATCAAAAGATCTTTTATAATTTCGAAAATTAACACATGTATTGTATAATTTTGCTATGAAAGCTTAATGTATAATCATTAATATTATTTGTTTTCTTTAAGAAGTATAGTTTTTACTTTTGTAATTTATATTATAATATTTAAAGGATAAACAATACTTTTAAATGAATGAATTTTTTAATGATGTTTGTTGATAATTTTACTGAGAAGTGTAGATTCTATATCTGCAATATCAAATAGCTGAGTGTAACAAATACATTTGTGTTACTTTTTTTATATATATATAAATTATTTCAATTAAATCAATCTGTTCTCTATGTTAGTGATACTTTTCACTTAAGTTTATTTCTTATTATTTATCCGCGTTTCAATTGAATTATTTACAAAAATAGAAGTAAAAAAGAGTGATCACCGTTCGCCTTTCTAACCGAGCAATGCGATAGGTATTTCTTATTAATTTACTATTTATATGGTTAAAAAAAAGCTGAAAGAAATAAAGGAGTAATTGCAAACTTTTATTTGGTGCAGATCTCGGGTCTGCAGATATTTTTGCTGTCGTCAGGACGGGTGAAAGTCGGTCTGCAGCAATTCATCTCGCAAATATTGTCTTGGAATGGTTGAAATTGAAACGGACAACAGCGAAAATCATGTGGACAAACTGAAGAACGGTACTTTCGGAAGACCCCGCAATTCGCAAACAGTGGACAACCGAAACAGCAAACAAGACTCGAACGGATTAATGTTCTTCGGGTTATTCATCCGATCGAGCTTGAAGAAACTTATTAATGATTTTGAAAATATGTCTGTAATCGCCCACGGTTCATGCTGTACGTTTATTGTTCGCAGGAGGGGCGTTGCATTCCTTTATTTCTTAATCCTTCGATTGCAGATTATCCTCCGTGGATAGATCCTGCAGGTGATTTACCGGCCAACCATTACACTGGATTCAATTCCATTTTATTACTTCCCTAAACATCGGGCTTATTCCTTTTGCGATATGCTTCATTAGCGTAGCACGTAACAATAAACATTTATTGCAGCATACATAATAGTATGATATTAATATAACGAAGAAAGTTGTTGTTGGTACGTCTATCATGGAATTTAATCCAAATTCTTGTATTTTTATTAAGTACAGTTTATTACTAATTGACAAGCATTGAGTTAACATAAAATTTAATGAACGCAATATTTTACATTGGGGACTCGGTTCTTGAACTTAAAATTAAACCAAAAATAGTATATTTTTTCCCTGAAAATTGTTTGCGACTTGAATATTTTAAATTCCATCTTTCTTAAATTTTGTTCGAGAACCGAATTTCTGTTGCATTGAGGCAAATAATCTTACCATAATGTACATTTATTATTCTAGCATACAATTTTTCCTATATAATAAGCATTAATTTAAAACTAAAAACTAAAACGAATCGGTTTCCGAACAGAATTTCATATTCTTGACATGGAAATGTGATAATAAAATATATGAAATTATACTACGAATTTGTTATTTTCAATTTTGCAGAGACTCGAGTTTCGAACCATATTTGCATTACATTCACCAAAGAATTACTTTAGAAGTAATAGTGTAATTCAAATTATATAAGTTGATGCAATTGTACCAAACAAGTAAAGTTAAAGATGATGAAGGTACATTTTTAAACAAGTTAAACAATAAGTAAATCTTATGCTTTGCCAATGTTTAATCATCTTATTTAATTCTTACATGTCAAGAATTGAATTAGCTTTACTTAATTTAAATTAATTATAAATAATTGAAAATGTATTGATATTTTTTCTAACGTTTTTTTCGTCGAGGAAAGTAAAAGTGAACGGAAAGAACAGAAAAAATAATATATACGCGTTCGTTGATAGACATCTTCGTTTCGGGTTGCGTAAGAACGAAGAACACGCGATTTGAATTCATCCCCGGGCCTCGGAGACGATTTATTGTCCATTTTTCGTGTCTAATCTGAAGCACGTGATGATGAATACAGCCCTACGACTTCCACCATTTAAATAGGAATAAAATCGTGGAAGCTTCGCATTGAAAAAAAAATCCCATTTAAATAAAAATGCACCAATTAGTATTCGAAGCAGCCGAAACTTTAGGTCTTTGACCGTTGGGCTTTCCAAGGCCGAAGCCTTTCCCCTTCGAAATAAAAATCATCGAAATAGAAAAAAAATAACGAATTTTCCCACAGCTTTTGAAAATTTTTGTTATTAAAGTACAAATACTTACAATCTTTTTTAGTTGTCTATTACGTAAAGACGTTATTTATATTATTTTAGTACTTATCAATGTTTAAATATATGATAAAACAATGATATTGTAAAGTTCTTTAAGTTCTTCTTCATCAGACACTAGTCGTTAAGATCAACAGAATTTAATTAAAAAAATATCAGTTTATGTAAATGTTTGTTATTAAAGATTACCTGAATCATATTTAATATTATCATAAATTTGATACAAACATTTGATTTATATATTTAGCAAAATAATTTCAAACTGAATCCGGAAATTTATTTGTGACCTTAGAATTAAATTTGCTTGTAGCTTGGAATATATGAATTTTGTTACTTCTTACTTCTGAATTTATTACATTACTCATCAAAAGCATAAGTGAATTCAAATGAAACTAACAGCGGAATCCTCGAAGAAGTCGGCGAAAGTGATTTGTCGCCAAATGAATTACCATATTTGCACGCTTCCTACACGCAAAGTTATATAAAATTTGATATTCAAAAAGTTTTTTTTAATAAAATTATTTAATAAATCGGATTTAAAAGGTCGATTCTATTGTTACGCAGGAAACACCGACAGTGAATGTTTTATTCATAATATATTAGACACAAGTTCCGTAGTTTCAAACTAATATCTGAATTCAAAATTCAATTTGTGGGTAAATACAGTTTCATATAAAATTATGTTTTGGAGATTCCATCTGTGTTTTAATTTAAGTGCTGAAAATGTTGTCTCATAAAGAAGTCCTGTATATTTCTACAGGTTTAGCAAACGAAACCGAAAAGTATTCTCAGAATAAATTTTACGTGATGGAGTAAGGACAACTGTTCTTGCATTCCTGAAAAGAAATATAATAAATCAGCTCCACATTTTCAAATTTATTTTAACATTGTTATAATAATTAAACAAAAACTTTATTATTTAGATTATTTATTATATAATAAAACAAACAAATCTTATATAAAATAATTGATTGTTGATTTTTAGCAATTTATTTCTTACAACAATTAGTAATTTGTAAAAAAATATAAGTTGTTTGGATTTGATATTTACGAATGTATTATTGAATGAATAAGTGTAATGGTCGTTGCCCCATAATAACGAACAAACATGGAAATACAAACTACAATAATATCAGTTCAAATGGAAAAGTACAAATTACAAAGCACGTTTCATGCAGTTACATACAAAACGTTCTAAATTTGAAACACAAAATTATACTAATTATATTCTGCCATTACACGTTACAAATCTTGCACGGTACGTAAGTTGCTTGTGTTCGTTATTATTTTTTGTTATTCAGTTTTTTTCATTCTTTATTCTTCCTCTGATTTTGTATCGAAATTGCAGATTCGCAAGTACATATTTTCATGCTCGAGAACATGGAAAATGATCATAATTTACACTAAATAGAAAGAAAGAAAAAGAGAAGAAACTGGGATTTAATGTGTTTTACAGTAACACATGCAATCGTTTAAGAGCACAACATCTTCGCAACACGTTGCTTCTCCTTTGTTAATTTGAAACTGGATGGATGGAAAATACTGGATAATTATATAATCATTACTTCTTTGCGCCGAAGTTTTTTCGTTGTTGTTGTTGAAGTTACGGTACTGCAAAAGTTATGGAATCGATGAAGGTCGTATAATTATTTCTGTGTTATAATTATGGTATTTTTCAGGCTACAAGACGCAACTTTTTATAAGGAGAAATCAATTTGGATTGGTTGTTTTATATTCTCATTTAAAGCGTCTTATAATCTTACAGTTTTTGTCTTATTGTATTAGATTAAATTATCATCTTAGAGTCTGATGTGTCTTAGAAATCATTATAACTTATATTCTTAAGTGTGTTATAATATAATAAGTTGAATAGTTTGATGTCTTAATGTATCTGATATCTAATATAGCTTAGAGCCAAACGTGACTTAGTCTGATGAGTAATTAATCTAAAACATCTTATAGTATGAATCTAATCTAAGTTTATGTGTCTAATATTCCAGTTCTTCTTGATTATCTATTTTAGTCTGATGTGACTAGAAAATCAATGTGTCTTAAAGCCTGATCAATCTAATAATCATATGTATCTTATAGTTTGATGAGTTTTAAAAATAATAGGTCTTAAACTCTCGTGAGTCTTCTAAGTCACTAAGTCGAATATTTTGATGAGTTTTTTAATCTATTTTGTTAACATCTGAAGATTCTTACAACCTAATGCTCTTTATAATCTGATGTATATTAAATTCAATATGTCTTATAGTCTGATGACTCGTCTATCTAGAACGTTTTATAGTGTGATGTATATCAGATGAGTTTTTTAATCTAGTACATCTTAAAGTCTGATGTATTTTATAATTAACTGTGTTTTTAGTTTAATAATTCTTAATAAGTCTTAAAGTGCAATAAACTAATAGTCTGATGAGATTTAAATAAATAATATGTATTAAAGTTTGGTGAGTCTTGTGAGTTTTCTAATCCAATTATCTAAAATATGAGTTCTATAGTATAATATGTCTTAACATCTGGTAAGACTTATAATCCATTACTTATAATAGTCTGATATGACTTACAATCAAGACTGATGAGACTTGCAGATCGATATGTTTTATAGTTATCTCATAAAATTAAATAGAGCACGATGATGGGAAGTTGTTAAAGTTACAGTTAAGAAGGTGCGCGTTTTTATTTTCTAATTGCATAACGATTGCGTAGGGAGATGCAGTTCGGTCGATAAGAGATGGATTTCCTTGGTTCTCTTTGTGCATGTGGGAAATCTATAATTTCTTTATTAAAAGACCATTAGAGCGGAGGCTCAGGAAGATGCGAGATGAAGATTAATCGGCGAATTGCATAAGAGAATCGTCTGCGCGCAGGATATATTAGCAGGAATGGGACCGGAATAGTGAAATGGCATTAGCATCTTAATCCTTGAATATCTTATGTGGTGAGCTCGGCCAGTTCTTTGTTTCCTGCAGCCGCTGCGAACGACGATGGCATGCATCGTGCATCGTTACGGCATCGATATTAATGCGAAATGGTAATATTAAGTTACGTCTAACCTATTTGAAAAAGAAGCCGCCGCAAAGCCATATGGTAAGAGCCGTTACCGGTCAAGAGCGAGATGACGATTTTACGCACAGCCCGTTCGCTTAATAACCAAACTAATTGTTGATTAATAACTGGATAATTGGTCGCAATTAACACGAGGCTATCCGTGCAGTGGAATAGGAAACATAAATGGATATGAGATTTTAACAGTTATTAGTTTAGATTTGTGATGATACTTTGAAATGCGGTGTAATCTTCAAATATAAACTAGTTTATGTCTCAAATATATTTGAAAATAATAACCAAGATTACTTCTCATATACTTATCGTATATAACAAAAATTAAAAGAATATACGTATTTATATCTAATTATATAATTAATTAATTACAATCAGATTGGCAAATTTGTAGAAAACAATGCTTCTTAACCTTTTTTCCGCGCATCACAACATATTTCTATTTTGATCCAAGGATTTTTAACATAAAATACAAAATATTCTAAAATGTATTTTACCTAATAGCTTTTCCAATTAACAATTCACTTTTGTGACTTGTCAAATAAAACCTCATTATAATCTACAAAGAAGCTTTTGGAAAATCTCCATGGTAATGTTTTTATTTGTCATTTAGTAAATTGACGTTACAATGACAAGTTTATTCATAATTTATCATAGTTGTGCGTATGTAAGTAGTGAACTTCGTAGAAATGAATTAATAGTTTACATTGAAGAATGTGCGGATATTAGTGACGAATGGAACGGAAGAAAATATCTGGGTCTTATTTGGGTATTGTAAACATATTTTAATACTAATCTTTATTTTGACTTCTATTTAAACATATTTTTTTAATAACTAATTATGTTGATTGCTTGTTAGTTTATGTATTGTGTATAACTATTATGTTTAATGGTAGTTTTAATTGAACAAAGTTATTACTATAGTGATGAAAGTAAAGTTGTATGTGTAAAAGTTAATTGGATAATTTACTTTTACTACAAAATTGCGTATTTTATTGGAACATTAAATTAAACTTGTAACTGCTAGAATAAATATGAAATTAATAATTTTTATAATAATTATTATTACTGGGGCGTAAAGACTGAGGTCAATAGCACTTTGTATGTTATTACAAATTATTGTTGTAAGAATACATTAAAAAATCAATAAAACATAGAAAAGATTAATTATTACAAAAGCCTATTGATCTTAGCGCTTTTCTACTTTTTCTACAAAAAAAATCAAAATGTGAAAAATCGAAATTTTCGGTAAAAATTATTAACCTAACCATACAAAAAAAAATCAAAATGTGAAAAATCGA
>JAFMTC010000106.1:1196538-1294894 GCA_018845635.1 Nicrophorus orbicollis | reverse complement strand
ATTTATCTAACGAAATAAGTTATTGTACTGATATAAAAATAATGTACTAGGTAAAACAGATATCGGCATGAAGGTAAATAATATTTATAATCTCTATAATAGGCTATTATCTAGTATTATCATCCTAAGATTGAAGTTATTTAGAACTGTTTTAGAACCTGTGATATTTCCACTATATTATGGCGGGAAATTGGTATTTGACATTTAAAATATGAACGATTTTTTTATAATTTTAAGATTTTATATTTAGAATAATAAGTAAATTTTGTGTAGAACATACGGTTGATAATTACAATAATTATTTTTTATTTCAACAGATTGGGAAACCACTCCAACAGTTTAGCATTATACAAAAGTTAATCCTCTTCCCCACTCCCACTGATTCAAAAAAGATTAGCTTTAAAAATAAAAGATTTATTAAGATTTTTTCTTAATTTAAAAAAAAAGTATCGTCTAGTATCGGCCTATACCCGTATTATATTTGCGACCGTTGGAAACATTATAACGAACTAATTTCTACTTTTAAATAAGATATCATACATAACTTCAAACAAATGATTTAGTTCATTTTATTACCAAAAAAATATATCTTTTACATAATTTATTGCTTTCCTTGTTTAGCATTTTCTCAATCATTGTATACACTTTAAGAATGCAAAGACTTATAAAAGAAAATAAAGGGCAGAAAGTCATATCGACAGTAGCCCTTTGCAGCAATAGCAATAGTTATGTTTTCTTTTCTATGTACTTCCATTATTTATAGTTTATATTATTTCTTGTAGTTGTTACAATAAATTTTATTGTTATGAAGAAAGGTTTTCATCCAGAAATTAAAATAATCTTCACAATCACACTCTTTTAAATACGATAAATGAGGACACTCGCACTTCAAATATTATTGAAATCACTTTTCAATAAAATATAATTAAATATGTATAATGGATAGGTATAAATAAAGGAATTAAAATATATGATAAATATAATTTCAAATATTAAAATTGATTATGGCACGTTTGGCAAGATGATAATTTTGGTAACTTATCTTTACAAATAACTAAAACTACAATGTTTATTTAATAAAATATTTGGCAGAAATTTGGTTTCGTAAATAAAATGGCACAATATATGTGCGCTTTTTTAAAATAGTGTCAGACGCTTACTTTCAAGCATCTTATAAGAAGGTTATCCATATTGATAACTGAATTATTCAGGAATGATTGTAGTAACATGGTACCAAACTCTTGTATCTGATAGAACTGAAAACGAACGTTTTTTTTAAGTTATTGCTTATACTTGTTCGTTTTAAATACGTTTATATATTCTCCTGGATAAACTTTGAACGTAACTGGTGAGCAAATTTGCTCACATTCATTGGATGGCAATAAATTCCAAGTCTTTCAGTTGAGCTTGCCACATTAATCGATTAATAAAATCAAGCTGGAAATATTAAACTGTAATAAGTATATTGTGAATAATTTGTTTAAGTATGGCAGAAACACAAGACGGTTTAGTATATTTATATTATCTGCAGCTGCCCAGTTTTGTATCACTTTGGATTTGGGATTTGCATTCACTGGACAAAGAACCCAAACGCATATAATATTGTAAAGATGTTACTAAATTGAAAAAAAAAATGTTATTCAAATCTCATTATATACATTGATTGATGTAAACTTACCAAAATTAATTGTAATAGAAATAAATATAGTTGCAGTTCCCAATGCCGGTACCCTGTTCTCAAAAGTCTCTCAGGATCTCTCAGGATCCTCCATCCAAACAACCCGCTCCATAACCCTCCGAATGACCTTCTCTATTCCAAAACCAAAATTATTCCAGTCCTCAATAGATACCTCTCCCTTTCCCTTAACTTTATCTCAAAAGACTCCAATTTATCCTCACTCCAAATTTTGTATCCCTCGAGATCCATGAACCCCTCCTAAATACAAGTATCCCAAACAAACTCTATTCCAGTATCTATTATCCCTATAGTTATGTACATTCATTTCCCAGAGGCTGCTTTATTTTGTATAATGATTTTCTTTATCTTCTTCTTGTAGATTTAGTTTCTACATTGTACATAACATTCATTAGAGGAAAGACCAATGGTCGATAGCTCTTTGGCCAGCTTTTCTTTTTATTTTCTATATTTATTAATCATAGTTTTAATATAATCTCTGAAGTTTTAATTACTACTATTCATCAATTTATTTAAAGACTATGACAATTTTTGTAACAACCAATGAAAAGTATAAAATAAAAAATTTCGTGACTCATTGAAACGGGTTTATTGACCGTATGTTTCTCCACCCACATACAAGAATTGTAAACAATAAATTAATAAGTTCATATTTTATAAATTTTAGAAAATATATTTTATAAATTTCTTAATATCTTCGTCTAATTAATGATGATTTTTTAACTGTAATTATAAGCATTCTGTTCTGTAAATATTAATTTAATGTTTCTTTCCATCTTGATGTTATAACCTAGAATGTGGATATGCCTGCACCTGACATTGTTCTTTTAATATAATAGCCTAGAATGCAGAGAAGGATTTGAATGCAATATGGCGTATCAAAACAAGATAGATGGAAAAACATTATATTTAGTTAAAGTTAATAATTCGAAGCGCGCATGGCATTTTCCAATTAACATTCGCCGTTATCGCGTGGTAATTCTCACGAAATCATCGAACAGATGCGAAGCTCAGAGAACACGAAGATCCTTCCTACTCTGGCGCCTTCACGTCCTTTTTGGCGCACAACAGCAGCAGCAGCAGCAGGACGATTGTATTCAAATGCTTCTGGTTACGTAATGCCGTATTGTTTTCGCCAAGTAAAGCATGAAGCCGACGAAAATAAAGCACGCGAAATGGAATGGAAGAAAGGACACACGCGGAAAAGAGATTTGCTGCTTGGATTTGCAAATCGTTTCCTTGTCGGATGCAAAACGTATCGGCGCAAAAAAAGTATATAATCATTGCCCAATTTCGTTTTAATTGAAGCTCTCCACGCTGCGTGAATGTTTATATAACACACTTTGTGAAATATTCCGGTTCGTTGCTGTTCTTGTTTTTTATACAGTTTAAAAAAATATTTTGTTTATTTCTTCCTCTTGTTGTTTTGGAATGAATTCAGTTCTATTAATTGCATTTTATCGTGCAGAGCATTTATTATGTAGCAAATAGTATGATCATGGCTGTCTAGGATTAACGGAGATAAATCCGAGTCGTATCCATTTATTAAATGAGTCGTTAAGATAAGTGCATTGTTGGTGGAGGATTCATTAAAAACACTTAATCTTCGGAGCGCTCCTCTTGGTGGCTGAAAACAAAAACGAACAAACAAAAATGCGAATCTGAAATAAATAAATATTACTCTTCTTCCGAAGGTGTGCTTTGTTTGCACACGACGCGAATCAAGGAGTTTAGGTGTGGTTTTAAATGTCAACGAAATATAGGTACATCTGTCATTGACAGTTATGCGGTTTGTTAAGAAGCGTATCAGGAATGAGGAAATAATGGGTAGTCACTGGGAAATGCGAAAATAATTAGAATCCTGAAAAAGCACCCAAAGCGCTCCGAAGAAGAAACTCCATTAAATGGCAATTACATAATTATATACACACGGGAATTGGCGAATTGTTTATATTGTAATAGCAAATAATATCCTCCGATAAACGGATGCGTTCGGCTTTGGTAAAAATGTAGGTTAAAGTATTACCATTAAGAACATCCGCCGTTTGCTTAATTATTGCTTCCACCGCTTCTATATATATATATATATAAATGAACACGTTATTTCTTTTCTTTTTTTATAATTCATTACGCAACGAAAAGGAAAACTAAAGCTAATCGGTTTCTTTCAAAGAAAATCGCAGCCACTTCGTGAGGCAATTATTGTAATTAGGCAAGCATTTTTTTGTGTCGTTTCCTCGGTAATGTACAATAATTAGCTGTTTTTAAGATCAGATTTACAAGCGTATAGAAAACTTTACATCAGCTATTTATTTTACAGTATACTATTATATATTTCCCAAATTTGCATTATTTATTACTCTCATCAACGGTAATATTGCTCAATAAATGTTAATTTAAAACATACTGGTAAGCAGAAGTAAAGTACAAACTGTCGTCGGAATGCAAATGCGGAAGATAAATTGCATGCGTTAGCAGAAACTATTAATTAGGAAAAAATAAACGTTGTATGTAAGAATAATAGAAAACAATTCGATGAACGTGTTTATTATTATTCTCATTGTATTTGGCATTTAAATTACTAAATAATCTTCCTTTCTGTTATTGGATATTTCCATATTGAAAGGAAATACGATGATTGTGGTTTTGGTATTCATTTCTTAAAGGCCATGGAAAATTCCGTAACGAATTATAACTTACATTCCAGATAAATAAAAACAAATACAGAAATCTAAATAAATATAACTAAGGCTATCGTTTATTGGTCTTTCCGCCCATGAATAAGGATATTGAAATAAACACAATTAATAAGAAATTAATTAATTAAAAGACAGAAGGAAAATAATAATAAAATAATAGCCTCTGGGAAAGGGAAAGAATAAAATTATAGGGATCATAGGTACTTGTATTATATGTGAGATACTTATATTTAGCGAGATATTTTACTCTTTAATCAAATCACTGATTAATTTTGTTTTACAAAAAATACATTTTATTTGTTGTACAAATAAAAATAACTTTGAATCGATAAATAAATGCAATTTTATTGTATTTTGATATAATTTAACATAATATAAATAGGATAAGATAACTTTTTAATTAATTATATGAAAAAACAAGAATTTGTACTGGCGACTTTAACGATCGTGCAGTCGACGAACCCGACGTTATTCAGTTGTAAATGTAAAGTTTCAAGTATTTTTTTCTTGTATTTCATAATTATGTTAAATATGACTAATAATAATAAACATATTACAATAATAACTTAAAAAAAATAATTTAAAACAATAAAATGAAGAAATTTAAAATTAAAAATTATTTAAACAATAAAAAATAATTTCGTGAAATGCATTATAAGTTTTATATTATAACAGATATTATTTGAAACAAAAAGTACATAGTGTATGGAAATGCTATATTGAATTCCCATTTAATTTTATTATTGTTTGTAACTAACTTGTAATTGTGTTTGATTTAACAATAATGTAAGTGCTTTCTAGTTTATAGACTCACGTTAAAATGCGAATTGTTGGGAATTTTAACTCGTTTCTGCTAGAAAAAAAACGTAAAGCATAAATAGAAGAAAAGCGCACGGTGCAAGGATTCTAGATGGGTGGATAATGATAATATAGCATCGAGTACAAGCGTAAATAGCAGCAAACAGAATTCAGTACATTTATCGGAACGTGTGTTTGGAATATTATGAAGCGTGTAACATAATCCATAGATTTTAATTCCGCGTTGGCCTGACATTCGGTTCGTTTTACATTGCCCCACAACTTTAGCCAACATTTCAAATTTTCTTTATTTCGCTTTTGCGTTATTCTATTCGTCCGTTTTATTTGTATTTGCCGCGGCACAATGTTGCCTCGGGTCGGTTTTGTTAACTCGAATAAATTGCGATGAATATTGGATACAGTCAGATTAAATGTTGCTATTACACAAACTCGTTTTACTGCCGCGATAACTCAGCGCCTTTATTATATAACCGAACGGGAATATAACAATAACTCTTCGCGTTCGAACGCCGAGGAGGAAAATCTAAAAGCTCGTGCGCCCCGCGGATCGCCCCTCCGCCTCCACCGCCGCAGCAGCAGCAAATGGTAATCATTTCAAATGAATTGTATGCATTCGCTCTTTATTTGCTCGTTTTTTCTTAATTTATCGCCGTTTTATTTTTGATGCATGCTTCGGATGTTAGGTATATCTCAGATGCGTAACTAGCTTTCAGTGACTCATTGTAATTAAGCTCTTTTTGTAGTCAGCAATCCACTGCTGGAAATTCGTTAACTCGGATAGGAGTATGTTGCTTCTCTCTTTTTCGTTACGCTAGAGTAACTTCGTCTCTCATAACAAAGTATAACCTGGTGTTCATGAATATATTGTTGCTCGTCCATTTTATTTGTGTTGTGGAATAGCTTCACCTCAGTTTATTTACTGGAATGAGTTTAGATTAATATAGAATGAAGTGGAATTTCAATAATCATATACGTTTCACTCATAAGTTCTTTGAATAAACATTCTTTCAAATGTCAGAACAGCTGTATATTGTCAAATATCAGATTTTGCTCAAATTTCAAACTGCGGTTAAAGACTATTAATATTTATACTTTATGAATTTTAAAAATGAATTTAAATCTAAAACCTTTATCACATGTCAAACTGTTTTCAAATGTCAAATTCCTGTCGAATTTGAAATTGCAATCGATATTAATATACCTGAATAATATTACTTTTATGAGCTGACGGAAAAAGTATTTATTACATTAAAAAAGGCGAGTATCGTGTATTGAATCTGAAAGAAATCAAAGTTGAGTTATATAGAGGTCATGGTGAGTTTGTTGCATTAGTTTCATTTGAATTGGGTTTGCGAATTTAAATAGTATCTTTGATGTATGAAGGATGTTGGATGCAGGATGTTCTGGTAGGCCAAAAACGGATACCAATTAAGAAATCATTAGGAAAGTCCACGTAATCGTAATAAACGATCGCCGATTAAAGTTGCGGGAGATGGTAAAGGCTGTAGGCATCTCATATGACCATGCACATTCCATTTCACATCAACATCTCATATCTCTCTGCCAAATGGATGCCGCCTTTGTTGATAATAGATGAAAAACAAGTTCTAATGACGACTTTTTTGCAGTGTTTTAGATAAGTTCAAGTGATTTTTTTAAAATTACAGATACAAGAATGAATAAAAAAAACAACAATATTAATAATTGGAGAAAATGATTATTTATTAGTTATTTAAAATTAATCAACTTATCTCCTTCTTATGTAATTTGTAAACAATAGTGTTCATTTAGTTTCTTCGTTGTATATAATATTTATGAGCGAAAAGACGAATGGTTGATAGCCCCTTGGCTAGCCTTTCTGTTATTATTTTTATTGTTATTTACATTATCTACAATTGATTATTATTTTTCTATAAGAAAAGATATATAATAATAGACAGTTTTGTAAGAAAATATATTTTTAATTGTAATTAAGTACCAGACAAAAAGGACAATTTTTATTTCAAAAAAGTACTTTTAATAATTTCTCTTGTTTTTGTTTTATATAGGAAGAAAATTTAATTGCTGAAGAATATTATTTTGTAATTAATTTTAATAAAATTGCTATGGAATTTCCATTTAAATTACAAATTTCAATAACAATTATCAAATTCTTTCATCTTTCCGGTTTGGTCCTTCTCAACTCAATTATTAAACGAATCATCGAAGTATGCCAAATTATAACAGATGTTCCGCGTATTTACATATAGATATTTTCTTTAATTTGAAGCTTTCGCAAAAGATTCAATAAATTCTCATAAATGACTTCTTAAATTAAGTGATTGGAAACTATGGTCTTGATAATAACTGTCTCTATTTTTTTTAATCTCTTAATGAAATTTCTATTATTATTACTATATTAATAATATGAGAAGAAATATGTTTTAAAAGTTTAATAATAAACATGCAAAACAATAAATATTTGATTATACTAGAAATAGAACAAAGTAATTTTCTGTGTAAGAACATTGCTATAGTTTGTTGAAGTTTATTGAAATGCAGTAGAGATGAATACTAGTTAAAAACTGTTTTCATTCTGAAGGAGTTTTAGAAACTCGAAAATAGGTGCAGAAGATCGAAGCGTGGAGAAGAGATCGACGTATTTATGGCGAATGTCTTCGGAGTTTCTCGAGCGTTGATAGCGCACTTAAGGAGAAACGATAAAAATTACTTGCGAAAGAGGAGGACGATCTCTTTCGTGCTCCCAACACAATCATTACGCTCTCGTACAAAGTTGCAACAATTGCCTTTTCACAGCTAAGGTCCCATTAAAGAACCATTTAAAAACGTGCAGCGTCGATCCGAATGATCCCATAATCCAACTGGAAAACGAGAAACAAATATATAAACATTTGCGATCTTATTTCATACTTTTTGTTTAAGTTTTTGCATGATATATGTAATACGGAAACCTAATTGAATTATAATCGGTGCACTTGAAGTCCATTTCGCAATGATTAACTTAATTTCTTGCAAAGTTGTTACCATTAAATTCGTAATGGTGCGCGTTAAATCATTGCTTAAATTGCAGTAAACGCACTTACGCTCTCTCTAATGCAAGATGAGTGCAGCAGCTTTATTATTATTTCGCTACTTGCGTTACTAACGTCTCGGAATTGAAAAATTAAGGAAACGGAAATGAAGTTGGATTGTTGTGTTATTATGTGCGCGTAGGCTTGGAAAATTTGTCCGTTAAACCGGAAACTGCTTTCTAATCTTGGGATGTCACTGTTGTAATAATAACAACAAAAACAACAATGGTTTATGCTGTCTCACCAGATGATTTCTTTATGGTCCTAAAACAAGTTTAGTACTTGGTTAAACAATACAAATTACTATTGGTTGTTATTTTAATATTATATAACTTATTTATTGTTTAAAAACTTACAACTACAAATTAAACACTACATTAATTCAGATTTGATATCATGATATATGATATAATCTGAAAGATGATTCAGTTATTGAGGTGTTAGTATGAAAAAGCAAATACCAAAAAGTATGTATATTTAAATTGTAATTAAGAAACTAAGTCCATTCAAGGAATATTGCTTCTTTTATTTGACCGATTGACACAAACATATTAGAAAATATTGATTTGACTTCTTATAAAAGCTTATTTAATAGCGAAATACTATACTTGTCAAGTATTGCGTATCCTAAATTATATACTCACTTCCGACTATACTTTAACAATAAACGAGCGCGCATTTAAATAACACTTGGTACATTTCTCCCGTATTGTGTGCTTACCTTTATGGTAAACCTACTTTGAAGTTGCAATAAAAAATGAGATATAAAATAAATATTGATTTTAAAATGATTTACGATATATCCAATAGTGAACTATATGATAGATTCAGCCTGTGAATATATCTAATGGCAGCAATAACTTATTGAAATATTCATGAATAAGAACTTGTTTTCTGGACGTTTGCATATACGTTTTCGCGATTTTTCATTACACTTATGCCACCGTTATTGTTAAAAAAGAAACCTAGATAAATGTCGCCATAAATTTGCAAAAGTTTTTTGAGGTTTTCTTCGTTTCGCATTGGCACAGATTCGACGCGGATTGCGCAAATGCGCTGGAGATAAATGGCCATCGGCATTCCCAAGG
Source organism: Nicrophorus orbicollis (assembly GCA_018845635.1). Taxonomy (NCBI): domain Eukaryota; kingdom Metazoa; phylum Arthropoda; class Insecta; order Coleoptera; family Silphidae; genus Nicrophorus; species Nicrophorus orbicollis. Next base: position 1,285,521 of record JAFMTC010000106.1, on the reverse strand, counting down.
ATGCATAAGTTACCGTCTGGTGAATAAAACCGATCGAACTTAAGACACGCTCATCCCATACGTACAAATACAACATGCAGACATTCTCTCTAATGCGTCTATAAAAATAAACCACTCGTTAAAACTGATGTCTGGATAACCTCATATTTCCTCCGTGCTGCAGCCGGAAAAATTGCATTCCTCCTTTTACTATCCACTTAAAATACTTAGTTTATTTCTTGCGCATATCTTACACCAAGTATTATACAAGTTAGGATCATCCTGAGCGCTCGATTAATTCCGCGTTTCGATGTCACACGAAATATCTGGATTGTGCTGAAGACACAGAACGCGCGCGTTCCCATAACGTCTCGTTCGCATGGGGGCACTTTGCAAGATGGTCGCGCGAGATAAGAGGAGCCTGCGGTATTTTAATGGGACTCCGGGTTTTTCCTTGGAAAAATCGAAGGAATAAAATGTAATCAATCCGAGCGAAATACGACGTAATTATTTTATAATGAACCACTTTCTCCGCGCGCCGCAATAGAATTGTAACAATATCTTTGCTTCATTGTGGTTTTATTTTTAACGTGGAAATCAATACTTCCTCATTTACTTCGATCCATTTTATTTCAATTACATTTAATAACTCTGCTTTCCTATAATTATTTCAATGTTTATTTGTAGTTTTTGTTGCAAATATTAATTTCCTTCCCATCTACATTCATTTTGTTATTATATACGATGTAAATCTATTAAATTCTGACACATTATGCAATCAACATAGTAAACATCATTTAACTTTAGTCTCCCTATTGTCTTTACGGATATAGGTAAAGTAAAATATATTGAAACATTCGGTTTTTCAATGGAAAGTAAAAATGACATATGTCAAATGGAATAAATCATATTTATCGATCAAAATACATATAATGCTATCTATTTGTAAAAATTTTAATTAGTTTCTTATCATCCCAATATATTATTTTGATCTATAAAACTATGAGAATAGTATTTTCTTAAGTTTCATTTTGCAACCGTTAAAGTTGATATAATTATCCGAAGATGAACTATCCCACTTCCTATGATGCAGAAATGCTTCAAGTAACAGAGATGTGTTACTTAATAGATGAAATTACGTATGTTTTTTGCGATTTAAATAAACAAACAAAATACTGACTGCTCCAACGATTTCCTCATTGGATTTCCAGTGGTTCTTTGTGATGCTTAATAAAGTCATTTGCAATTTTCCGTGTCGGCATTAAGTTGTCGCCATGTGTGTGATGTGTCCATTAATCAATGGGATCGAATGAGAAGAACTGGATGCGTTGGTATTTTGCAGACAATGCAGACGTCGGACATCGGGGTCTTCTTCTGTCGGCCTCCATTCGGTCGGAACCATTTCCAAAAAACTTTCCCTTTTGTTCTTCGCCGTTTCCCATGAGGAAAGCAAACGAACATCCATCCCTACGAACATCTCCAACATCGCGATTGTACCACGAACAACGGCTCGTACAACCTAGACACACATCCAGTTAAAACTGAAAGTAGGTACAAGCGATTGTTCTAAACGATCGCAGAAGGAACGTTCATTACCTTTTGTTTTCCGTACACTTTATACAAGCCTTTGTGTTTTCCAAAACGCCTTATAAAAAAAAGGAGAAATATGCGTAGTTTATTTGTGAAAAACTAGAAAACTATATATCATTCATTGTTTCGTTTTGATTGACTGCGATGTTTCGAGTTAGAAATTGTGTCAGAATGGTTTTCAAGAGAAATTTCAAATTATAATTGAAAGGGGACAAATGTAAATGTGAATTGATCAGAAAGAAACTTGAACTATGATCAATACAATTTAGGAGAAAATAATATATTTAGTTTCATGTTAAAAATAAATGTCTTTTAAAATATTACTAACTTAATATTTCTATTAAAAAATATAAAAGAAAATTTAAATTTTTGACCAAGTTCCGTATGTTACTCTTCTTGCAGCACTATCCTTCCTCTATCCATACTCCTCCCACATGATCTCTTCTATTACAAAACCAAAGTCCTTTCCTCGACAAATACCTCCCCCTCTCACAAATTAATGTCCAAAGATACAATTGTTTCTTCCCTTATAAAATTCTAAATTCCACGTAATCCAGATGTTCCTCCTAAATTCATATACACAATCGGTATACCAATTACTTGTAACTTCTTATCAATTTTCTTCCCAGGCGGACAGTCCAAGATTGATAGTCACTCGAATTTGGTCAAATAATGATACTTTACTATTAAAATTCGATTTACTTTTAAAAATACAGTCATAATTGGGTTCACGAATAAATATGTCGAAATTCGTTAAGCGAAATGTTTTTAATTTTCTGTCTTTGTTGTTAACTTCTGCATCTTGTGCATTGAATCAACATAATGAAATTGTATTAATTCAGATTTCTGCCTACAATTTTTGGTCATATTTTTTCGAATGGTTTCTCAATACTCGAAATCTTGATTATAATAAATGCGAAATTCGTTAATGAAGCTGCAACTATAGATATGATGATTATTAATTAAGGTATTGGTTTATTTTTACATACTGCTTAAACGTAATATATATGTAAATGTAAATATGTAAAGAAAGAAATCACACCTAAGTGACAAACGATTTTGTCTCGGATCTTATGATGAAAGATTTTCTCTTACAGTTTGCATTTATTTGGACTGGAATCGGTCGTTGGCCTCTCTCCCTTTATTAACTTGACCATTATAGTAATGCAGGTGTAAGGTAATTACAATAAATTTCGAATCAATTGCAAAATCAAAATTATATCCAAAAGCGTATTTAAATTAATGAATTAATTTTAGGTGTTCAACACTTTATTATATTAAAAGCGCTGCGCTGGTGACATTAAAGCGAAACACGAAATAGACCAAGATTATTATCCTATAACTTTGCGAATTACGCAAGCAACGCACGTAGCTATTATAAATTCAAATAGGATTCCAATAAAAATGCAAAATAGGTGGAAACGTAAAATGTTGTTTATAAATAGGAGAAAATTAACGAATCGGAAGAAAATGAAGGTAATGAAGCGTGCAGGAGCGAAGATTCTGAATTGCAAACGTCGAGGTGAGCCATGCGAAATATTGGTGGGTTCTATTGAATGAAGTAATAAAGTAGTTTATTATTGCGGGTAATTGGCTTTCTGGTTGGCATCGGTTTATCCTGACCTAAGGATACGATAAATAACGTAACCAGTGCAAGTGCTAAACCGTTCGAGGATATTACTGTAATTTGCATCCGCTCGGATCATCCCCCAGATTTATGGCGTTTCCGAAGATTTTCTTCGTTAAAGTGTTGAAGAGGGAGAAAGATATATGGAGAGAGAGGAGTTTCAGAGCGAGAAAGGGAACTTCTAATTAATTATAAGCGTGGAATGGCAACGATTACAAGTCTTACATGACGTGGAATGTAGTATTAGCGAGTGCAAAAACTGGTCAAATACATTTGCCAGGCTCTCTCAGATCTAGGATCTTTCAACTGAACAGGACACGAAACCTTCCGTCCCAATAAAGTGTCGGAAATTATCGGGCCCTAAGGTAGTGTTCGAGATGGATCAGGAAGACGTTGGGTTTCCTACAACGTTTCCACATCGCGAATGCAAATGCTGCAGTTGCGCATCTTAAATCTAACGCCAATTAAAAGCGAAATGCACAGTTACACAATATGTTCGACGTCGTTCAGCGCTCGTATTTTTCACTTTTAATTGAAAACTGAATTGTTTTTCGCCTGACCGAAAACTTATAGATGGTTTTATTCATGTATGCTAAGTTCACGTTACGTGACTCATCTAAATACCTGTTCTCTACTTTCGCATATTCGTTTTTTTTTTGGACTTCTTGACAGGATTACTTTTAGATGATGATTTAACAATGAATGTTATCATTTCTCAATTTATTTTTTTGCTTAAATTTACATAATACAAATTTATTAGTTCTTGAGTTACCAACTCCAACGTTGCATAGTGTTTTATAGTCTATATGAAGTAGATATATTTAAAATTGCAAAATCATATTTCAAATTTAAATTAACACGTTATTGAATTTCCAATAAATTCGAGAATAGTTTCAACTTTTTTATAATATATTTATATAAAACATCCGTACATTAAATATGATCGAAATATTACACTTCAAATAAATTTAGCTTACTTCCTAAAAAAATAAGATATATACTGGAAAGAACTGTAATTAACAATAATTTAGTAAGAAATATATACGACAATATTGTCTATGGAAATGCCGAAAATACGATTCATACATTTTTTTTTGAATTAATCAAGATTTAATTAATTAAGCAAGAAACCACAACAAATAATCTGCGATATAAGGTAAAATTTATATATGAAATACAATTTTCTTAATAATTTATAATTTCAAGAAATTGTCGATAATTAGTCTGGGATCCCTTTTGTTTGCAAATAATAACTAATATTAAGGAGGAATCTGCAGCATACCATATGGTATTTCTTTGTATCTTGTATCTGCTACGATGCAATTGTATATAATTTTATTTATAAGATGTTTCGTAGAGAACGAGGGAATTGCTTCCATGCAGAAAGTGCAGAAAAAAAAATGGGACTTAAGCCCAACCTTATACAATTATTAATACAATATGTAATTACTTTTCCTTAAGTAACAATGTTACAAGTATATATTGTATCGTTATTTTATTATATAATTTATATTACAAAAAAATATTTCTTCAGTTCAATTCGTAATTACTCAGGAATTTTGTACTGTATCGTAATAATATGAGCGATTTTTTGTTATTTTTTTTGTCTTTTTATTTATTAAATCACGTTTATTAGCAAAATCAAGCAAATGCTTCTAATTTTTAATAAGTTTATTTTATTATATAAAGTATACTTTTCATATTTTTGTATCTAGATATTTATTTATAGATTTCATTTTTATTAGGAACATTTTCTATAATTTATTGAATCAAATATACTAATAATTTGTAAAAAATAAATAAATTCAAATGACTTACGTGAACCTATCTTTGTTATGGAATTTATTCTTGTTTTTTGTTGCTTGAATATGTATAAAATCAGTATTTTTTTGTTGCAAAATATTAACATAAAAATACAAGAGTATAATGTTGTACGCAGGCAAAAAAATATATGTGAGCTTAGTCACTGATGAATATTCATAAACGGCAGTTTGGGATTAGCGCAGTGGAATTTTTGTATAAATTTGTTATCATTTGAAAGTAATGATTGGAAAGATCTGAAGCGTTGGTGGTGACCACACCTTCTCCTGCTAGAACTGATTACCATACAGACTTGCCCTACTGACATTACATAACTGTACATAATAGCAAACGCAGAGCGCTCGCAATCTTATTCATAATAATATTAACAATGTGTATATAAATACACGTTGGTTACTTTGTTATGTACTCTTTTTTTCGCTCACCTATATATTAATGGTATCAGTGGAACGTGAAAAATCAAAAGCATATCAAAAGGAGTAACAGCAAAAAAATAAAGAACTGGAAGGAAGTAGAGTGGATAGGAGAACAACGTATTCCCACATTAGATTTAAAGATTCAATTTTGCATGAAGGAATGCACGTGAGCAATAATTTGAATTTCATGCAAATCGGGTATTAGGGATATGGAAGAGGTATTTTCTTGCGTCCGCAAATGCAAAACATTCTCACACAAATTATAACTACTAAATTACGTTCGGAATTCCTCCGTTGCTCGAGTTATTCAATATGGGCCAAAGTCAAAATTTGTGCACACACCCATTCACGATTTACTACGTTTTTTTCTCTCTGTGTGTGCCTGTGTATTTCTTTATCTTTTATGGTCTTTAATTATACTAGATTGATGGAAATATGTAACGTTTCAAGAACAATATCCTGTTCGTAATTAAAAGCGATGTGGTGGCAATAAGAACGCCCTTGTAAGTGTATTTCTACCATCGCTAGATGCAAGCAATAGCCTCGATTATACAAAGATGGCAAAGTTGTAGGTGTGTCGATTGTTTCACGTTATTTAGAACATTCCATCCGCTGCTTACTAATAGGGAACTTTTATCAGTTTCACGTCGCTCGCATTTTCCACACCGAAAAATTCCATTGACAACCTTAACGTAAATTCGCGTTGGCACACACAGACGCATGTTGGTAGAATGGAAAGCAATTACGAAAAAATCACATGCAACATTCTATTTTATTCCTTTCGGTAAATCTACAATTCAATTCTGTAACTAAAACGAATTATCATTTACATTCGAAGTCCCTGTGATCTCCTTTGTTCCAAAAACGAAAATGATTCCTCTCGTAGACAGATACTCTTAAATTTATGTCCAAAGATACAAATGTTTCTTCTGTTATGCAATACCTAGCACTCCAGATGTCCGTCTCAAAGTCAAATACCTTATATGTTCCTTTTTCTTGATATCCTTTATAATTATGTCCATCATTCCTTTTTATTTAATTCTTTTCTTTATAAAATGTATTCGCTACGAATTTTTATTTGTTGCCACAATTTACTTCATAATACATATAGTTGTAATTAAGAAAATGTAAAATTAAAAAAAAATGCAGTAACAGTAGTTTTATATTACAGAAATTAAGCATAACATAAGTTATTATGAACATTTGCGAAAATTAATCAACCATTTGTCTTAGTTTTGATAAATTAATTTTAGAGAAAATTACATATACATATACCATACCTCGCTAAACGGCCTCTCTTTATACGGCATTTCGCTATAACGGCCCTCTTCAACTAAGGCACGTTTTCGATTTACGGCCTAAAATGTTTCGCTATAACGGCAAAAAACTTGTTTTACATGTCGATATATCTACATGTTGCCAATCTTGCGCAAGCGCAATTGATTACTTATACGGCTTCTCGCTTTGCGGCCAAGATTCGTGGAACGTATGTAGACTGTAAAGCGAGGTATAGGTGTATAGAAATGTAATATATTTGCAAATGATTCTAAAGGGAATTGTATGAGTTTATATTAGGTTTTTATATGTTAAGTTGTAACATAATATGGTATTTTCATGTAAAAATGTTAATTCTTTACATTTTAATTCTGAATATAAAAATTACTTAATAGTCAATGAATTATATCTTAATTTTCATCAAAATAAATGTAAAACAAATATGCCTTATATAATACATAAAATATAACACATTTTATATTTAAAATAAGATTTTAATTGCTTTTACAAAATATTCTAAAATATCTACAAAATATATTAAAATCATTATCATAAATCATCCCTTATTTTGTATACAGTTTGTGTTAAACAATATGATAATAGTATCAAATTAAACCATTTTACATAATATTTATAAGAATATTACAATAATTGGTCTAGAGGAATTTGCCTACAGCATATTCAAAGTTATTCCTACAATTTCCAAACCGACATAAAATTAAATAATGTACCTCTTTTAAATCTCGTAACTAGATGTTCTCGGTTACGCAATTACGACGAGCTAGTATATGTGCGGTTTACGTGCCATTACAGACACCACTAAAATGATGAAAGATATTGAAGAACATACATTCCTCTATACGAAAAAATGTAAGGCCACGTACCAAAAAAATATATACAAGGAAAGTCATGTTAGCCACATTCCAAGAACATTTATCTGATCTCAATATCTGTTAATTTAATTATAATATTATTTTTTTGCAAAAATTAATTCATAATTAAGAGAATTAAAATAGAACTTAATTCGTAATTGAGAGGATTAAAAATGTATTTCGAACCTGGATTAGTTATATTTTTTTTCATTACAATTTCATAAAGACATTAATTATTATTTTTTATCAGTGATTTTTTTATGTTAAATAAATGGAACATTTTCAATTACTTATAACTAAATATACGTAACGTGAAGTAATTTTAAGAAACATTTGGTCACATTGTTTTTGTTATCCAGTTTAAAGCATCCAGTTTTTTTTTAGATTCCAAGAACGTTTTGTTTGCTTTTGTGCCTTAATTTAGTAATAATATTCATGTATAATACTATTTTTGCTGAACTTAATTAAAATACTTAATTTTGCAAATACATGATTAATATTGTTTTAATAGCTTATTATTATTTTCAATAGTATTTACATAGCTTCTTCTATAGAATTGACAGATGGAACATTTGAATTGTCCAAAACCAAATATACGCAATGTTACGTAATTTGAAGAAACTTGTTTTGTCTCATTGTTTCCATACTTGAGAAGCCAGTTTAACACTTAACTTACTCGAAAGTCACAACTTGACTTGTAAAATATGTTTACAAAAAATAGTAATGATAAATTTAAGCAATGAATAAACGAAATAAGTAGCAATTTGTGCTCTCGCATCGAATTGAAACAATTAAAATGTTCACGTGTTCGCATAGCTGAATAAGTTTAAAGAAATAACGAAATGTACGTGTCGCGTTGCGTAACCAGTGCCTTACTTTCCAGACGTAACAAGCGATAGAAGGAAACCGAATTTTTGTTCGTCGATTGCAATCATTATGTATTGCAGATTTTCTCACCGAAGAGAAAATGATCGAAATTTGTATTTTCTCGCATCCGATTTTGGGTCAGCCGCATTATTTCCTGGTTGTAATTTGATGTGCATCTCTCGTTTTTTTTTCACGTATTCGGTGTTAAGAGACACATTAAAAAATTTGGGACAAATTTTTACATTGTTATTTTTCTCTTGTTGTTTTTGATATTAACATAATTACGGCGATATTAATTAGGAGAAATTAACATTCCTTCTTTATGTTTTAATGGTTTAATTGGCGGCTGCTGTCAAGGAGAGGATCAAAATCAAACTGTTGAAACGTATCTTTTTTTTTCGTGGTTGTTCTCATTGAAATGGTTCGTATGCAAATTTTCGGCAAACGCGAATGAATCACATCCTTGATTGCTAAAATAAACCTATCCGACATTCAAATTTGACTTAATGGATTCTCGCCTGGGGCAACAATAGCTTTTGCGCAGATTCGGAGATGATCGTTGCGAAACGTGTGATAATTTGCTTCTATTTCTGTTATCTATATGTAAATGCTAATGGGCCCGTAAATATATTCCACCGAAGGCAATTTTCGTTTAAGATTGTTTAATTCATAACGTAACGTGTTTCAACAATTTTATTATGAGTATTTTGTAACTTCTATCAACGTCTTCTCGAATATAATAATAGTTAATTGGATTTAATTCATTACTATTGTATGTAATTAGCGACGATCCTCTAATGCATTTGCGCTAATTGGAGGACTCATTTATTTGCTGAATAATTGTGTTATTCAGGTCTCCGGTCAATACAGTTTACCTTGTCATTCCGTATTTGAAATGATGACATCATTAATTAGTTTAATTTGATGATACGAGTCAAATCTAAAATATTTTAGTTTCAATGCTATTCTTTAAATTCATTTATACAAATTGTTGTGACATAACTAAATTACCTATTATTTGAAATAAAATACTTTTAATATGCAGTCTTTATTGATTAATTAATCTATTAATTATACTTTATTTATTAGATGATATTATTGTTCATTAATCATTTTTATTTTTTTATTCATTATTTGCAAATTTCTATTTTTTTTGTTAAAATGAATTGAATTCTGTTACATTATAAATCAATTAGTGCAATTGATTGTATGACTGTTATAATAATCATTTAGAAATATTTAAGAAAAAAGTTGCATTTAAGATGATTCTTTGTTTCAAGATTGAATTTTAAGTAGTTTTTCATACAACGGAAGGATCTACACGTGGGGCCTCTCTTTGAATCAATATATTAAATAAAACAGCAAATATTTTGATAATTAATACACAAAATGATAGCAATAACTCAAATATAATAAGTGATTAAAATTCAAACGTCTTCGAATTGAAAACCTAAGATTTTCGTCTAAATTTGTGCTAGATAATTTCTCTCAACGAAACACTTTCTTTCTTTCATCAACTTGGAAGTATCGTTTACTTTAACTAACTTTTACTACACTGCGGCAGCTGAACGTTGAAGTGAAAACAATATTAAAATCAGAATTTCATAAAATTCGCAAAGCACATTAAAAATTTATTTATAGCTTCGGTTTACGGTGGAAGTTTTTACTGCCCCGTAATTATGATGCTGTAATATAATAGTCGATTTTTCTCCATTTTCATCTACGTTAACTCGATAATTAGATGATCGTAAACGGACGAATATAAATCTTCCCATGTAACCTTGAAGCCAGAATTCGATAGGTTCAAAGAGGTAGTAAAGTTCCTGAATTGAATTAGGAGCTCATTCTGTAACTGAAACGAACGTAATCCACCTTTAATCCCTGTTGTTTGGACTCTCGAGTTCGTGACCACTGAACACCTGGAGTAAATCTACCGTTACGTGGTTTAACGTATCGTCTCAATTTGAAGAATCCGATTCTTTAATTCCGTTCAGATGGAGGACCCGCGTTTGCACGCAACCTTCGGATCAGCGGAACAATTGTTCCGACAGATGTTGCGTAATTAATAGAAGAGCTATTATCTAATGGTAGGTGATGGCAGTCGAAGGAGGCGGAAGTAGATGAGAAAAAACAAACTGACCCAATTACTTGATTTATCTATCTATCGGGGGAACAGCGTCGCTGTAATTAAGTTGTTAGCAACAATCGTTTACGGCAGATGGCTCCGAGGCGGGAAATTCAAAACGTATATTATTTTGTCAGGATCGTCCGATACTCATTTATCAATGGTTCTGTCCGCTCGAATTGGGTTACCTTCGTGATAGCTCCTAATTACAGTTTATTTGTTTGTGCATTCGCTTCTGAATGCATTCATTTTGATTTGTTACCCATCCAAATGAAAACTGTTATTAGTTCACTTTAATGAAAATAGAATCGTGCATTTGATCAGACATACAACAACATTCAAATTAAAGTATGGATGATTGGAAATAACAGTAAAATAATGAAAATAATGTTCTTTAAATCCATAAATCAGAATTCAAGGAATATTTTACTAATATAGTAAAATATTCATGTTCACACTTTCTTAATAAAATAATTATTTTCTGTGAACTTTTGTCATATTAAAGTTTGTTCAATTTTATTTATTAAAAGAATATATGAATAGTTGCAAAATACATAAAAATTTTACATTTTTACTTTTCATTAACAATAGTCACATAAAATATTTAAAAAATAATGATTTGTTGGAAGTAAATGTAACATTTGATAAATTAAGAATACTTCACATTTAAGAAGACTTATTTTCAGAAAACTTAATTTAAAATGACTTAACTAAGATGGTATTTAAGTGAATGACATGATTTAGGTATTATTAAGATTAAACGACTAAAGTCAACTAAACTTATCGCAAGATTACTTATTTCAAGTAAATTAAAGTTAAGAGGATTTCATTTAATTATACCTATTTAATAAAAAAAAAATTCATTAAACTTAGTATAATATGGCTTAATTTAAGTAGGCCTGATTAAAATAAGTCCTTATATATTAATCACTTAATTTAAGTAAACTTAACTTAAGTTCATTTTATTTAAGTAGATTTAACAAAAGCGTTAATTGCTTAATCCGGAGTGGTATTTATAAGTATTAACAATAATTTATTGAAAGGTTGTTAAGTAACTTTTGAAGAAGTATATTGAATAACAAAAATATGAAATATTAAATAAATTAAATATTACATTTTTAAAGTGATCCCTGAATTTTGAATTCAAAGTTTCATAATATTTATATTTCTAGATACAATATTCTGATTCAATGCACTGCGTAGGTGGTTTTATTATTGCTCTTGCATACTTGAAAAACAAATATTGATCATATAACATACAAAATAATGTCATACCATTATTTATGTGATTTGAAATTGTAAACTGGAGGTACGTTTGCATTGCAGCAAAGTTTATTGAACCTCGTTTCTGTACTTTCATGAATATTACAAATAATAATGCAAAAATTCACGTCTGTGCAGTCGAACGATGTTTGTAAATTGGGTGGTCATGCCACGTGAGTTTGCTGCAATTTCGTTTCCTTTTTTTCTCTCCATATTTTTGTTTGTTTTTTGTTTGCTGCGTCGAGGTTTCAAAAAGCGCACACACGTTGTATGAAAATTATACATGACCAGATAAATCACGTAGACTCATGCTATATGAATTACCTCTGTCCGAGTCGAAATGATATAAATCAAATGCATGTATGCTTTATGCTCTATGCAAATCATGGACGCAGCCTCTTCATATTACACCTTAATGCGGTAGGAAAATGATGAATAATAAAGTGTTTATCTTCATGGACAGCGTACGATCTAGGGTTGCAATTGAAATGCTCAAGGATATCGAAGATAACATTCAGAAGAACGATATAAATTACGATTGAATTAAGTAAACGTAAAGTGTTATTATTTAAAATTATGAATTTAATAAATCGTACGCTTGAATTATTATCGAATCATTTTTAAGAATTTCAATATTTCTTGCATCCTCCAACGCATATATTCAAATTAATATCGTATCAAGAGACATTTGAATAACATAAATAATTGTCACTGAGACATTAATCTCGGAGCTGTTCATAAATCCATTGGAATCCGAGATTCCGAAGTAGATTGAAATTGAAATAAATGATGCACTTTGTAGAATCTATTCAAACTCCATCCAGTCTCTCTCTCTACGTGTAGTTGAGTGTGTGTGTGCAATAAAACAGGAAATGCAAGTTGATCCAACAATTTCATTTGATTTCCAAGCAGAATATCTGCTATCCATGTATGTATTGAAAAATGTGCCTTTTATATATGAAATTTTATTTCTCGCGCTGGCTGATGTTTTCTTTTGTTGACTTTTCTCTCCTGTGACAAGGAGGTCAAACTTCTGCGTTTCTCTCCACGAGCCATCACGTCTCCAACTTTTTCTAATAAAACGATTAAAGAGATTCTGTTCTTCTTTTTTTCTTTCTTCCATTCTTTTATCGACAATCGTAAACAGCGTGAAACAATCACTGCGGGACAATTGAACATTGCTCAGTGAGAAACAATTATACCCGAAATTAGACAACAATAAAAGAAAAATTGAGTTAATTGGTATTGTTGGTTTCTGCAGCAATGAACAGTATTTTGTTTGCTTTTTATATAGGAAAATAACAGTGAGTGGTTTTGCTTGATTCAGTTTTTTTTATTATACTAAAATGCATTGAATATATCCTTTTTATAATTATGTAACACAAGTAAAAAATGCTATATATCTATAATAAGTTAAAGTAAAAATCTCTATAGATGTGGAAAGTTAACTTACTTATTGAATTGACTACATTTTTAAAGCAATAAACAATATTGAATTTACTTTTTATAAACGGAAATAATTAGTTTATATCCTTTATTTTCTAATACTCTTTTTATTATTAAGTAGTAAATATGGATTTCACTCAATTTATAACTAATATTTCTATGTGTTACTTAAAATCAACAGTGAATCAATTTTTAAAAGGATGGATTTCACTCAACTATTTAACAAAAATCACCAAGAAAATATATGCTTATTAACATAAACCAAAACTTTTTGATTCCTTTTTTTACATAGAAAACAAAAAGAGATTTTTTTAAATCCGTATAAGTTTTATATTTATGAAGAAATGTTAAAAAGATGAATTTCACAAAAAAAAATCTAATAAATTAATTCACAATTTTTTATTTTTATATGTAACTAATGTTTTGCTTTTTAAATTTACTTAAATCTCTTATTGTGCGGTTCTAGAATGATCAACAGAATACGGATTATTGACGGAACAATAATTGAATTCCTAGATATTTTCAAAATGTATAAAGCATACAAAATTCTGATTAAATGAAAAGAAATCTATTGAAGCATGTAATGAAATTTGGAAATATAATTTTATCAAATTTCAAATATATTCGGTTTTATATTTTTCTTTTAGTTACATTGAAAATTGCAATGAATTTATAAATAAAAAACTCAATTTAAACGAAAGGAAATCTAATGAAGCATGTAATCAATTTTGGTAATGTAATGTTATGAAAGGTTGCTCAATCTAAATATAACTTAATTTAAACGAGAATACAAAAAGATCACATAGTTTAAACAGTGAAACTGTAACAAATCACTACAAAGTAAAATAAATGTCATAGAAGAGGCAGGTAGATGTGTATGTATAAAAAAGAGTAAAATAAAAAAAAGGAGCAACGCTTATTGACCTCCAATAGTTATTACCGTATAGTTCCAGTTTTCTATCTGTGCAACATTCATCCTTCACTGTTGTGTACTAGATGTGTTTCTAAATCGTGCCAAATGATGATGCTATCGCTACAAAGTCGTTCTTGCTATTGCCCAAGTGATGATCTATTGAACAATATTTAAAAAGGTCATCCAATAAACAATCTTCTCTAAATGATCCATAAACCATTCCGATTCTCTCCATCCCGTTATTCCTCACCATTCAAACAATTGCAATACTGTGTTTCGTTTCGCAAAAAAAGTAGTAATAGAAGATAGCACGATTCGAAAGACAGAAAGAGAAAAAATAAGAATTTAGCTTCTGTTTGTCAATAGGCAATTAGTAAGTATTCGATGTTTGTTTAGTGTGCGGCTCTTAAGTACCGGAAATTCAAATAGCGTTGACCCAGTTTTGTTTTTTGGGAGAAAAAGTCTAGCTAACTGAAAAATAATAAAATAAACAGTGTAAATCAATTTCTACTTTTACAAAAAGTAAAATAATTATAATATTATTTAGTATATAGTTGTATCAGTTACTTAAATTATTATTATTTCCCGGAAACATTTTTATGTATAACGTTATAGGAAATCATTGAGTTATTCAATTCAAATTATTACAATTATTGTAACCTGGAATTAGAATTAGATTGTATCAATTAAATTTATAAACACAAACATTTTCGTATGTTAATTGGTCGTTTGACATTTCTTTCCTTAGTTTTGACATAGATTATCCTAATTCATACTTTTTGTATGTTATGTGTGTTGTTTAAGACTAAATTATTATATATTTAAAAGTAAATTTTGCTTAATTTTTGTTAAATGATTATTTTGGAGCGCTATTTTGGATCATCTACTTCAATAACTGCTTCCCAATTGCTTGGAAGACGGTCGAAACAAAACAGCAATTTTTAGTAATAACAAATCTTTCTACCAAAACGCCTAATTATTGTGTATCAACCAATTTCTTATTATTAAAATATTTGTATTTAAATCTATAAGTTTCTGTTGTTATACGTTTAAATTCATTCACTTTGAACCGAAAAAAAGCATTCATATTATTTTTCAAGCAATACATTTTCATGGTTTACTTTGATCCGTTAAGAAATTATAATTTATAGAATACATATTCATAATGCAAATTCATTGACTTTTCATATAAACTGAAGAATGTAATTTTTCCTACAAATTTTTAAGTAATTTAATCTCAAAGATTAATTTGATACATCGTCCTGAGTTTAATTAGATTAAAACCCAGTAAGCTTACTGACGGCGCGCAAATTGATAAACTAGGTAATCAATCCGACGTCTTCATATGGGCTTAAACTAGTTAAAGGCTTATCCTTTATAGATTGCAGCCATCTACAGCGTCTTGATCTAGTTTTCGTTTTGGCTTTTCGATCGAATCCGTGTGAAACTTAAAACTACATTTCGTGTCAATTTTTCGATACACACTTGCGCATGATGTGGATGAATAATCGGATTAACGATGTGTATCTTAAAAGATGAATGATCTTACGGTTTTTTCTTCTTCTATCCAGTGCGATATCGATTGATGGATCGAGTGCAATCGAGTATTTATAATCATTAATTCTATACAATATTTCTTATTTATTACTAACCTAATTTTGTTTGAAAACATCATTTTTCTTTGAAATAAAAATTAGATCTAACTGTTTATTCTTTTCCGAAACGTTACACTTAATAAGTGAAATATAATATGCAATATATCATGTATGTAACTGTCATTGCGTTACTTATATAAGCATTATCCGGTTTGTAGTTAGACCGTGAGTCTAGACGAATCTCGAAAAACAAACTAACCAATACTAATTATTAATATAAATACTCTTCGTCGTTGCAAGCTTAAGTAATTAATGTTGTGGGAACGCTCCAAGAAAAGTCTTAGTAGGATCATGCACGTTTTCCCACTCAAATGTCAATAATTACCAATGATAATCTTCGCATTATTTTCGAAGTATACGTAAAATCTTTATTTATATAACTATAATTTCATGCTTGAACTATTAATTGCAAATATTTGAGCACCGGACTCATCTTCTCCACGTGTATAGTTTTTTTTTCTATTTGTTATTACGTAAGTGGTTATAAATTCCACCAACTGAAATTATCGATTCAAGAGAAATTAATCATCTTTTAAAATATCCATACACAATAATGAAGGAATCATTTTAATAGATTTTTCTTACATTTTTTCAATGAAAATAGTACAGAACCAATAAATGAACTCATGCAAAACATATTAAAGTAACGTGTCAAAGATAAATTAGAATAAATTAAATAAAAACTGTTATAATATGAATTAATTTAATTATAATATAATTGAATTGAAAGTTTTGATATAATTCTCTCTTTTTTTGTGTTCATTATACATTATTAGTATTATGCAATTTCGAGAAACTACCATCAGGAACTTCAATGCAAGTGTTAATAGTTAGATATTTCTGTGACATTTCAAGTTATTGCATTTTCTTTTAGAATTTAATTAACTTTTGCATAGTACATTTAAGATGAAGTAAGTAAATGATATTATTGTAAGATGTTATATAATTGAGATATTTTACTAAATTTAATTGTTGAAGAAATTCCGAATAATAAAATATGTAAATAGTAAAAAAAAATCTTGAAAAAGTAGGCGATTTTAATATAACTAAACTTGATGATCAATTAAAGAACGTAATTCGTTTATAGGTGATGTTTATTAACTGAATGTTTCATTAAATGATCAACGAATTATTCTATTTTCATACAAATTATTCGATTATTACGCAAAGGTGTTCATATCCGAATAAGTGAATGTTGTTCAGACATAAGAAACGTTAATAAGTTTTCCATTATGCTAATTGTAAATAGATAAATATAATAATACAACTTGAATTATTTCACTTTTTAACTGAAGGAAACAAAGTTCTCTATACTTATATTAAAATTGGTATTACATATAGAAATATTGTTATTTAAAACTAGAATTACAATTAAAAATATCAACAGTTCAATTTCTTTTTGTAACTTAGTAATATTTACATTAAATTTTACTTATATTTTATTTGTTAAAATTCGTTGAAGTCTGCGGTTTTTTAGCTGAAATTAGTGATAATAGGACGGAAATACTGCGGTCGATAGCCTTTTGTATGTATATAAAATGTATGAATGAATATTATAGTCTAAAAAGACGTTAAATAATTGGTCAATAATAAAAATTAGATAATAAATTAGTAAAAATTTCAAAAAACAACTATTGCTGCTATAAATTATAACTTAAAATTGTTTCTTATAATTATGGTATTCCAATGTGAAGAATGCAGCTATAAGAAATTATTTATTCCCATATAAAGTTACATGAAATAGTCTTGTTTTCGCGTCGTTTTTCGTACCTGGATGACGACTGTATTAAATTACAAAATTGTAAAACTTTTACGACTATTGTTTTTTGTTGTTGTCGTTGTCCGTATATACATTTGACGAATCGAAACCGGACGACCTTCCATTCACTAAATTAATACACATATAAATAAATATATAAAGTGCAAACAGGTAACGATGCACGTTATTTCATTGCATTTTGTTTTATTCACTTTGTTTTCCCTAGATCGTTCGCATTAACGAGTTTCCATCGAGCCCAATTTGGTCCGCATTTTCAGGTCTACAAACGCAAAGTTAACAATGGTCGAGCGCTCCACAAAGACCTTTGTTTTCACTGCAAATAAATCGAAACTGAAAAGGTCATTTTCGGTTATACAACGCTCAACGATCTAACGAATTGCATTTCTCAATTACGTACCTGAACTCAATTTGCAGACCACATATATATATACACACACACACTCTACAGACCATTCGAAAGTGGAATAATTCAACAATATTATCTTGATCTGCGCTTGTTTGTTTTATGCGCCGCAACAGTTTTATATGCAAAATGTGCAATTATATTTTGTAATTTGCAAATGACCTAAACCTATGACACTTTCATAAACATTCAAATTTTCTATATAAACTAAGATATTCTAGCTTTATAAAGAGTATAGTCTGAAAACAACAGAATTAAAACAAAAATATTTTAAATTCTGCAAAGCAATTTCTATTAATCATTGTAAAATTAACGTACTAATTGAAGATTATTGACAAAATACTGAAAAATTAGTACGCAATTTATTTTTTGTACTAATAATCAACTTTCTTTCTAATGTTAAATTTTGGTGTATATATTTGTGGTTTATTTCATATTGATTATTTTTGTAGTATATATTTCCGGTTTCAAACGTTACGTAAAAAAAACAATTTTCAATATTTACATTGAAATTCTATAAAACAAAACAAAACATATACTAAATTTGTATATTTAATGCTAGAATATTTGATGAATGAAATCAACTTGAAAATAACTTGATTTCAATTTAAAGTATACACTTTCACATACTTTAAATTATCATTAAACACATTCTAACTTCAGATATAAACAGGATATAATAAAATATTTGTTGTGCAACATGGAAAAGTGAAAATTATAATAAATTGTTATAGTAATTTAATAAAATATTCGTAAATATAATATTGGCTTTATTTTATTATAAATTACATACTTAATTTTATTAAATAAAATTCAAATTCTGTATAAAAACTATATTTTATAAATTAAGTTTAGAGAAACCAAGATTATTACTTTATTATAAAAAAGATATTCGTAACTTATTAAGTAATTTCAATAATGTATTCGTTATAAATCGATTTGCAAATAAATTTATTATAATTTGAAACAAATAATATGCCTTTCTCTATATATCAAATATATTTTAACTTTAGATATTATAGTTATAATAAAGAGTTTGTTGCATAATTTAACATTAGATTAAGTTATAATAAATATTAAAATGAGTTTTAATATAAGTTTATAATAAGTAATTTCAAAAAATCATTCATATTAAATATATTTACAAATAGGTTTACTTTAATTTCAATCAAATAATTTCTTGTATTTATCTAAACATGAAACACATACTATCTTTGTATAAAAGATACACATACTAAAATGTTTATAGCAAAATTAGTAAAGAAATCAAATTTACTTAAATTGATTCGCAAATAGCTTTCATTTACTTTTAGATCAGGATCCGATAAACACTAAATCAACATGTTGTTCGATTAATTTAAGTGCATTCGTTTCATACAGTAGATACTTATTTTCAATAAGTCTTCAGGCAATAAGCTTTCAGCAATTTGCGAGTCTCCAAGTCTCCGGCAGCGCTTTTGATTGACTTGTTTACGTGTGTCTGGCTAATGCAATGTGACTAAACGAAAGGTTTACGAGAGGGTTATCTCATAAAATATCTCGACTAAATGATTCATTCTCCTTAACACTCAATAATATTTAAATGCAGAAAATTTATTCAAGAAATGTATGCATATTACAGGCAAAAAAAAAATGAAACAAGGATTGCCGCGTTTCCAATCATAAATATACAAATTACAGAACGATTTCAGTTTGTTTCTCTACATTTTTATCCCATGAATTTTTTATTAAAATGCGTACTTTGTTGCAGGATTTCAACAGAAGACCAATTGATATAATAATAAAGGAGATCGAAAACAATCTACGCCCAGACGTTAAGTTCAACAGGATTTTATATAGAGGTATGAAAGAATTTCATTTACACCCATACGCTTATTATTTCTTCTCCTTTCATTTCGTTTATTCACAACTTCATTTGTGGAGTATTTGAATAAATTCTTTGCATGCCGATCTAATAAACGCCAACCGTATTTACGCTCTCATAAAATAAACTCATTTTATATTTATATTATTTATATAGTATGCAATTTGGTAAATGATGTATAACATATTGAAAATATTTCTTTGCAACGTTCAATCATACAGGAATTTCGCAATTACCACCAATATTTCTTGTGCAAATACTTGTACAATCTATTCCAAAAAAATATGTTCAAGGAATTAAATTAAATTACTGTTATTATTTATAACAAGCTTTGAAACTGATTACAAAATCTCTTTTTACAAACTAAATTATCTTATTTTTTATTGAAATACATAATATTTATAAAATACATGAATTTATTAACTTTAGTTTTAAAATAGTTTGAATAATTAACTTTAAAGATAATTACAAAACTTTGTTTATATTTTTTTTAAATAACAAATGTAGAGAATACATTATTTTAAAATAGTTTACGAAAATGTCTAAAATTTAAACTTACAAAAAAAATATGAAGAGGCGTAAATATACAATACGCCTTTAAAAATTGAAAGTTTCTATATTGTTGTCAGGCTTGATTTATTTTTATACGTGATTTATATATTGAATTATTGATTATACACCTACGTTGAGTAGTGAAGTATTTGACATTGATAGTTGAAAAAAAAAGCCACCTTTTATTATATTTACATGTGTTTATTAGTTATTTAAATAAAATATTGTTTTTAATTTGGAATTAACTTAATTAACTATAAAAATACTAAAATATTAATTACTATTATAAATACTATAAAACATTATGAAACGTAATTTAATCAAATATTTGTTAGATGTGAAAAAAAATATCAAAGAAAATTCATTTTGAAAATAAAGTAGAAAGTAATTAAGAAAATGTAACTTTTTGTTGTATTGTTTTGATAATTCGTGATTTAATAATTGGATAATGTGGAGAACTTTTCTCGAAGTGTAGTGTCTATAAACTATCTTAGGTTCCCGGATCTTTTGATGAGAAATTGCTGTTCCGTTTCTCATACCAGTGCTTTGCTATTGGTAAATTCATTTCACTACTGAAAATTGTGGTAGATTTTTTTCCAGGATATCGATTAAAAATGGCTCCTTGTTCCATAAAGATTGCCGATCCTTGCTTTAGAACTTATATTTACAATATACGTACCAAAGTGTGTCATCTAATCTTAATGTAATGCAGCTTTTCCTTATATCAGTCGGAAGGGTATATTTTGTAATAACATTCTTATACATTAATTAATTATCGACCTAAAATGTATGTTTTATATGTAATTTATTTGTTTTCTTAAATAAACACATCAGAGAGAGTTAAGGTCAAGAAGTACGTAGCATTCAATATACACACTTAAAAAACGAAATTTTGTTTATTTATTTAACATCAAACAAATTTTCCATTTTTTCTAACTAATTACAATGGGCAATTAAAGTTTATTAAATTTTCATTTATTTCACCCAATTTCAATTGTGTTTATATATTTCAGTATCAAAAACTAAATTATTTTATATTACTTCATCAATGCATTTCCCTTTATTTTTTTTAGAAAAAAATCGTTTGGTATAATTCCCAAGATCTGTAATGAATTAATGACGTATACCACTATATTTTGATAACATTTGAGTTTCTTTAAAGAATAACATCTTTAATAAAAAATAAACGCAAATAATTTAACTCATAAATTATAGATGATTAATAAAAGGTGATCAGAACTTGACATTAGCGATGACGTAAATGATGATCTTAAAAGTACACGTTTGTTTTTTTTTGTATACCAAATGATAATAAGGAATAACGTAAAACTGAATTGGATCCTTTCACTTGAGTGAGTAATGCAAAAAGTCCAAGAGGCACGGAGAGCCTCACTCGCATAATAGTTCAATATATTATTTATTTATGTATTTATAACCAAGGTGAGGGCGTTTAACCTTTATGTCATTTCAATAAAACCAAGGATAAGCCTGTGTGGGACAACTGCGATACAGTTACATTCACTTCTCTCCCATCTAAAGCCACGAGACCAACACTCAAACCGTTCTTGTACTGTTTTTTTCTTATTTATATACGTATTTCTTCTCCTCGAATCCAGATTTGAATGCGATTTTGTTTTCGCACTCATGGAAACATTCTCTTCAGACGTACAGTTAGTTATTAATATGCACCGGTACCGGTGGAAAAATCACAAGAAAATATTGATCGATCAACCTCCAACATCTCGTGTCTGTTATATTGATTGCATTACGATTACAGTTGCATCTCCTTTCCTTTTTATAAATATTAAAAACTATACTCAATAAACTAGAAGTGACTACAAGAAACGTTATAGTAAATTCAAATATATATAGCTATAAATATGTTATAATTGTATATTTTTGGAATTGTATATCCGTTTGGTGCTTTGAGCTATTTTATGGTATTTCTTGTTAAGATGATGTCTACAGAGTCACAACTAGTTTATTTTTTGCTAATGCTAACTTAATTGTCTGTTGTGAGCGCTGGGAGCTCAAAAGAGCCGCATGCGGCTCCAAATCTACGGGTTGACGATCTCAGTAATAAAACAACAAGAAATATATAATATTATGTATAAGTATATAACATAGCTTTATTTACATATCACTAATACGAAACGAGAATATAAGGATCGTCGTAGCAAATACCATAAACACTACTTGTTATGCTTGTATGAGTAATATCAATTATCCATTATATAAGTTTATTGGCGGAAAGAGCTCTGATCTGCAACAATTAACGACGCAATAAATATTACTTTTACTTTAATTAATTGTCTTTAAATCCGTTTCTGGTTTGATTATACAATTTCATAGAATATTTTCAAATATTTAGCTAATTTCAATTAGGAACAATTACATTTTAAATAATTACTTCCTTTGGTTTTTCATTTAAACTTATTTATTTATCCAAATAGTGCGATTGAGCTGTTTCTATCCACATTGGATTGCAATTTTATGGGAATTCAAATTTTCATTTTTTTTTATAGATTTCAGAAATAATGAATTGGCTTTTAACAAGTTTAAATAATTTTAATGTTTGAGAAATTGCATTAATATTTTCAGAAATTGGAATTACTGAATTTATTTTTAAGTTAAGTTATATAAATATAGGAATAACAATTTCGATTTCTTTTGTTGGTACATTTTCCTTTTTTGCTATGTGAATATTTATGTAAATCGTCTGCTGTTAATACGTTTTCACTCATTCAATGACTCTTTAAATCAATCATGTACGAAGTATGTACATGCATTTGTACCACGTCTTCAAATGACACATATCTTGTTGCTGTCACTAGTTGCGTACTATTTCTTATTTCATTTCACGCTGATTTCTCTCTGCGATTTACTATTATTATTTTTACATGACTAAGTCTATTTTAAGATCAGTGAGTTTCATAAACAATTAATCATATATTAATAAAAACTACTTAGAATAACATGTGTAAATTAACAATGCAATTTCAAATTTTTCATTCATTTCATTAGTTTCGTCTATACAATTGTTTATTATATAAAACTAATTATTTGTTCAATATTTTTTATAGAAGAGAATTTTGTTTTCATTACTGGTTATTTTTTTAATTATAACAATATCTGCAATAATTGTATATATTTATTATTATTAATAATAACATTATTGCAAACAAAATGTATAAAAGATAAACTTAATTTATTAAATAAAAGAACTTATATTTATATTCAGAAGGGTTATTTTTTAAAACCGTTTTTCTTTAAAATAAGTTACCTCGCATGTTTATAGAATTTTTGGTAACAAACTACGTGAGGATGTTGATGGAATATCATTATTAAACCAGATTTATATCGAAATATGGAGTACTTCTCATATAAATCATCGTTTCTTTAAAACCCTAAACATGCTTCAAAATTTTAATGCATGGGCGGCTTTTCTTCTCAAAAATATAAAAAAAGATGAGGAAGTATACTTCTTTCTTGAAAGTTGTTTATATAATTTACATTTTTAGTAATATTTGTTCTTATAGTAATAATATTTAGTATTTGTTTATAAAGAAAGAAACTATTTTTAGTTACAATTGTTTAAAAGAAATTTTAACGTTTAATAATTGAAAATAAATCAATTAAAATTTACAATAAATTTAAAAAAATAAAGTAATTAATATTAAGGTGTATTTGTTGAATGTTTTGATTTGTTTTAATATATAAATTGCTAGAAATGAATAATGAAATATTTTCGTTCGAAATGAGAACATGAAACCTTGACAACTAACTTACGTGAGGACACGTCCTTAGACACACATTCACAAAAAAATATCGATACTTATCTTCTGAGAAAACTCACGAAAACTTTACCATTATTGTGTTACAAATTCTTACGATACAAATCTGATCTAAATTAGGCATTTTTTAGTGAAATGATGAATGGCAGAAAGAATTAATGATAAAGTTGTAGGATAATTGTATAACAGATGTTCAAAGATGATAAGAAGCTATGATCTGCGAACGAATCGTTTTTCGTTCTGCTATAGGAAATAGGAACGGAAAGATAGATGTGAGTGTACGTATTCGTTCCGTTCATTGTTCCAAATCCATATCCAAACACAACAAATCCTTTCGCAATCCACTTATGTCAGATTATAAATCATAATTTATTCCGCTTCGAGTTTGTAGATCCGACTACAATAACAATATAAAAGTGGAGTAAGTTGGAAAAAATGTTCTTCAGCTATTTAAGAGTATTAATGGTTCGTAGAAAGTCGAATGAATCGCTCGATAATTCGAGACAATTTCGGAATTCAATAGAAGAAATTCCAAGTTTTAAAAGGGAATGTCTTTCGAGAATGTAGATCAATTACTTATTTCTTGAGTTATTTATTCTACATTTATTTACTTTAGAAGTAAAACGTAAAGTATAACAATATTGACTAAATACCAAATATTTTTCATTGAAAGGAAGAATAATTAATATTTGCTATTTGTATAAATAAAAGTTATTCAATTATCCAAAAAAAAAAAAATTTACTTAAATGAAGTCATCTAAATTAAAGGTTACTGTATACGTTTAAACACCTTACAAGAAGTATACTTAAATTAAGTCAAATTAATATAAGTATACTTAAATTACATTAGGATTAAGTCACCTTAAGATAACATAAGTCTTAAGTTATTTTGTATATGTAATCAATATTAAATAACCTGAACTTCCAAAAAAATATATTCTGAATTCCAATGGCTATGGACTATACTTTTTTGCCTATTTTTTAACTATAAGAAAAGTAAAATTAAGTAAATAAGAATAATGTTTACTTAAATGAAGAAATTTAAAGTATTTACTTGAATAAATTCACCTTACAATTAGTATATTAAAATTAAGTAATATTGAGATAATCATTCTTAAATAAGTCACCTTAAGATAAGTAACTAAGAAATCTTTAAATTATTATTTTAAATTTATTACTAATATTAACTAAATTTTTTGTCCACCACTTAGAACGAAAGAGCAAAAGAAAACATAATATAATAGTTATTAATATACTTAATTAGTTACTTGATATATTAATTATTCAAATACGTGCATAAATTACTAAAATATATTCAACTAGAACAGTTTTGTAATTGCGAGGATTACAATGTTAAATTGCATTACGAGCCACTTTCTCATCAACTGAAATCTGCTCATTCTAATGGAAAGTATTAAGTACACTAATAATACGGTTTCTTTGAGCGCAAAATGCCCAAAGGAGGAAACTGCGCTCACGATTCATTCAATTTTGAAAATGATTTAATTGCTGTTTTTCGACTAAACTCTTCCATCCTTTCCATTCGTTTCACCTAGAACGTTTTCATTAACGCCCGGCTTCGGCTATGCGGAACTCGGCAATTAATTTCGATCTAATCCCGCAGCAAAAATATAGTAACTCCTATATAATTCAGATGCTACGATTCAAGGACATAAAGTATATTTACTGCGCTCGCACTCGAACTTTAATTTAATTTAATTGAATAAATCCTTCGTATTTATGTGCTCTATAGGTTGAGTCATTGCGGATCATTAATTTTTAGAGCCATCTAACGGATTAGCGTATGGCGAGTTAAATAACCGTACAGGGTTGGACTAAACAATAAATTTGATTGTTCGATAAATAAAACAAATATTTGTAGAAAATGTAGAACAAGAAAATAACATCCTCCCTTCGTATCCGCCATCCAAACAACCCGCTTCATAACCCTCCGAATGACCTCCTCTATTCCAAAACCAAAATTGTTCCAATCCTCGATAGATACCTCTCCCTTTCCTTTAAATTCATCTCAAAAGACTCCAATTTATCCTCTTTCTCTCCAAATTTTGTATCCCTCGAAATCCATAAACCCCTCCTAAATATAATCCCAGACTAATCCTATTCCAGTATCTATTATCCCTATAATTATGTTACTTCCCCTTCACAGATGCTGCCTTAAATTGACTTAATTTTAAGTAAATGAAGTCATCTTAATTCAAGTGCATTTAAATTCAATAATCTTAAGTTATTTTTTCTTCCATTCTCTTAGTAAATTAAAGTCATCTTATTTTAAAGTTTCTTAACCTAAGTCACTTGCAGCTAAGTCATCTTAAATTAAGTCAACATGCATTTTTGGAATTTCATCAATAAATTTCTAATATTGTCATAAGTTCCATAAACAAAACAAAATTTGAATTAAAAATAGTGTTAATAGTACTAAAATTTAGCTGTAACATATTTTTTTCTTAAATAAATAATGAGAAATAGTTATAATTTCTTGAAGATTGTTGGCATTTCGTTAATAATTTTTAAATAAATAATATTGTGGGTGTAAACGTGTTGTTTATCATTAATCTAATACCATTCATCACGTGCACACAATAGAATGTGATAGATGGCATTCGGAGTTCTAGTTTCATAACAGTAAATTAAAATTAAAAATAAGCGAATGCTCATATCTGCGATCGCAAACAAAAGGCTATAAACATCATTGCAAGCCAGCTTTCCACAATCCAATCTAGTAAACCATCAGGAGCTTCGAGCTCTTCATTAGCTCTAAATAAGGTAGAAGTGTATGCAGAATCCATAAAATATATTCTGCTCCATTTCCATTGAACCAATACGAATTTATGCAGGAAACAAACAAACTATCCATAATGTTTTCTCACGGCAAAACAAATAAATTACATTTTAATTATTGACTGTTGCAACATAAATTATCTTAATGAATTTAGTTATGTTGTAAACATTTTGTTGTTAAAATTTATTTAAAGTTTAAATTATAAATATTAATTGAAGTAATTAAAAATGTTTTTTTTTATTTATCAAAGATTAACATGTTACATAACTTTGGTAATTTCTTTTATTGTAGTATTCATACTGAAATAACAAATTCAAGATATAAACTGTGACAACAACTTTTTTTTGAAAGAACTTTCCACATCAATACCCATATTTTGTCTATATTTCTCAATTGAAGAATTTGTTATTTTTATTTCTTGCTTTAATTTTTTACACTTCATATTTGCCCATTGGTCTTTCCGCCATTAATTTGTTAATAACCTCCTGTACATGCGAAGAAATACTGCAGGTATAGAAATCTATTGAACAACCTTGGGTTATGTGTTAACCGGACGATGGAAATATTTAGCCTAAAACCTTTTGCATTGCGTTATTGCAAATCAAGCCAACTTTCTAAGCGCATGTTTTTCTTGTCTTATCTAATTATATAAAGTCTGAAATTAGAGCTTTTTATAAATAATAAAGAAAAATCAAATTAAATCTCGATCCGGATCTGTAGAAACGAATGCTATATTCGTAATAGAAATCATTAAATTCTATGAATGAAGCGTTAATTATTTGCTTGATTTACATACGTGCCTACACTGTGAAAACCATATGTTCATATATAGAATAATCCATACCAAACCCACGAGGATAATATTGTGGAGAAATGGTTGAGATTTTAAAGAAAACACATTTCTTTTCACGTGGGATTTCTGGAATAATTTTAACTACTCATCCGTCTTCTTATATAAGGTAACTCCACGAAAATAACGGATACTCCGTTTACAGCTTTTTTTTTACGCAGTTGTTTCGTAACAATTATTACGAATTTGGAAATACCATCAAGATTATTGTTGTGCAATCTGTGCATTTACATTGCATGTATAATAAATGTTAATTGCAATATATGTTATAAATAGAATCTTTTGAAGATGGAAAATACTGTAAAAATTTTCAGAAAAATCATTCTAGTAGATGTTTTTGGTAATAACATTAGAGTTATATAACTTATTGATATAATAAAATTGTTGTTATTTATTATCCATGAAGTATTCATTTATAATTTGGTAGAAAACATAAGTAATGATTTATTTTCTGATTTGAATATTACAATGCATGGCTATATAACTATTTATTGATTTAGATTTAATCTATTTACAATAGATTTTCAATAAATAATTTATGTAGAAGATCCTCATGTACAGTCCTTTTGGGAAATCCTAACGACTTTCTTGTGTTTATTTCTTGTTTATTCTATATTGTTACTGTAGCTTCTTTTAATATTTAACTCTTCAGGTATATTTTCTGGTATTTTTGTATCAAAATCTCAACGTAATTCATTCCGGATTTTTTTTAATTTATTTTTTACAAAAAACACATTTCTACTTTTAAGAATATTTGAATTTGTATAAAAGTATATAGCTAAATTGAATGTATTTTTTCTGATATAAAATTATTAATTCATACTTAACATGACCGATGTCTTTCTGTCCTTAAATATAAATATTTGTATACGCTAAACGAATATATGTTACAATTAATTCGTTTGAATAATTATATAAATTCATTTATATAAAACTTTTGATATGGACAAGTTTAATACAAAATATTAATCGATTTGTTTGACTAGAAATATTATACGTTCGTGCGGATATTTGTACGTTCGAATGGAATATTAACCATTGCATATACATGAAGTAATAGCTGACTGTATATGTTAATAATGTTTTACCATTTTATAAATGGTATCTTTTCTAAGATTTATTGAGTATCGTCTTGGTATGGTGTATGCATCTTAGAATTCGAATCCACGCCTATAAAATGCAAAAGTAAAGAGAGAACCTTATACAAGTTGTGTATTAAACGATTCGAAACGAGCATTTTCTACCGGTTATCAATTAAAATAATGAATAGTTGGTATGATAATCGTCGATAATCGTGAATGCTCACGACTGGTATGTCAACCTGCACAATGCGATTGTGAGAAAATGGGTGTTGGATAATCGTCGGCATTTCTCCATAAAATAAATATTAATTAAAAGCGCTCCCTACTTATTTTAATACCGAGCAGATAGATATGTAGGGGGAAAAAAGCGGAGATTTATTTCTGCTGCGTTATTATTTTTTTCTCTTTAAGAACGTGCGCGCGTCTGGACGTCTGTATATTAAGATAGAAACATTTCGATTTTTGCATATAATGGGCATCAGCATAAAACGCGCCTGCAACATTTTCTGCAACATGACAAGCGATTTATGTAATATTTTGATTTACGGCCGTGGCTCTCGTTCCATCCTTATACTTCGTTTCATGTTCTTCATCATTTCTCTCTCCACTCTTTCCACTCTTCTCTCTTGTTTCCTACCATTCGCCTCCTCTGTGCCGCATTATGAATGGCCATTGTTTTCCCTCTTCGAGTGCGTAAAACGCGAAAATTTGTTATTCATGAACGAAACCTACATGAAAGATATATATGTATTAAAAATACAAACAAATAATAGCACCTTGTACGCGAGTTGCATTCGGTGAAAAATTGAAGAGCATTGCTTTGGGATTGGATACAACAAATGTATCGGCGAAATTTGTGTCAATGGTTATTTTTTTTGGTCTTCGAGTTAAACGTATGCAAAATTCGTCAACTTGACCTTTTTTTTATAATTGAAATAACGAATACAAAAAAAAAAACACGAACTACAGTGACACATAATATATTTTGTGTGTAGTAACAATATTAGTTGTTACACAATGCATTTGGTAGTTCGAAAGTATTTTCATGTTGGCTGCAACAAATTTATTCATTCATGTATTCAAAACATTCATATTCTAGACATGATTATTAAATGTTACAATGCGCTGCGAATATTTTATTTATTGATCTTTTAATTGCTTGTACCTTTTGTTTATATCTATATACTATTAAGAATTAAGTAATTAAATTACTTTTTCAACATTTATGCAAGAAGCAGTATAAAGTTTATATAATATTTTGTATAATCCAATTATTGTCTATATTTTAATACAAAAACCTTTAATTTGAAATTATATGATGAAGTATAAAAATCGTAAATATTTACATATTAAAATCAAGAAAAAAAGTTACGTACAAGTTCGAAAGTATATATGTCAATTAACAACATAGATAAATTGAACAAGTAAATTTGCTTTAAACTGTACTTTCAACAGAAAATTGTTCGAATTTGTCATATTAAAAAAACAAATACAAGACTTAAATTAAATAAAAGCAGGTTTTTGACCTTTACTTTAAATTTTGTAACTTTTTGAATATTTGAATCATTGAAATTAAAGATTTTCACTAATTTTATAATATAATTTTGCATTTACAAATGTTATTAAAGAAACATAAATTAGAACTAATAAAAGTACATTATCTAACGTTATTATTGATACATCAGGATTTTTTTTTGTAATTACTGAAATTATAAGATTTTGGAATACAATAAATTATACAGTGCGAATTCGATCAGTCAGATTTTTTAAATATCGAAACAAGATACAATTTAATTGATGGAATAATATTATATTAAACAAAAATAAGCGACAAAAAAATCTCCATTTTAGTATAAGTTACAATTTAACAAAGTTTATTGAATCAGAAACAGAAATTGTTAGTGTATTTTCATTACAAACTTACTTAATACAAAATCTTAATTTATTGGTACAGTGATCTTATATAAAGCAATCGAAAAACATCTGTCGAGTTCTCTTTCTGCATAATAAAGCAATTAAGATAATCCGCCATTCACACTTTACATACTTTCGATGGATATTATATACATTTCTCCTTATATCGTTCGTAGCCAATTTAAGGTAAAAGAAAGTATTACAAAATGAAGGCGTTATCGATTATTTTACTATAAAAAATGTCTATTAAACTTGGTTGATATTGCATCAGTATACATTCATTCAAAATTTTATCACATATAGCGAATTGGTAAATTTTGAGTTTTTTTAGACTTATATCGAGGAAGCGCTAAACGAGGTATATACGCTACTTGTCAAGTAACTTGAAGGGAATTCATAGTACGTAGGGGATACAGGTACCGATATAAAAAATGGAATATATGTTGATGTCAAGTATGCGTATTGTCACCTTAAAACTAAAAACTATGTTCATGTGGGTATCCTTTACATATTGATTTACAGTATTTGTAAGATCTAGGATATATTTTAAATACTACTTATTAAATATCTTGAATATAATCTATAGTTTGTATGAATTCAAGGTTATTATACAAGTAACGTTAGGAATATATGTACTTGACAAGTATTGCGTACTGTCACCTTAAAAAATTCCCCTTTGTTAATAGCTATTTTTATATACATATACATTCCACATTACTTTCCAAGTAACTTTAGCATATTCTATATATAATTTAAGAGATTGAAGTAATTAGAAACGATTCGAAATATCTCTAATTAAAAAGTATTACCTAGTGAGTTACTCTGTGTTAAAAGGAACAAATTGATTCCAAATAAAAGATTCAATTAATTATATTTTATACTGGCATCTTGTAAACTCCTGTAGAAAATCAATGTAATTGTCCCAATAAGGTGTGTCCGAAGAAAGAGTGTAGCCAAATGTCTTTGAAACACTAAAGTGCATAGAACAAACCAAAGTTTGACCTACTTCGTTAATGACTAATTAATAATTATCAAACAAACTTTTCATTTCATATTTTTTTTACAAAATGATCTGCTTTTCCTCCGTCTCCGAAGAGAATCTCAGTGTAATTTAGTTAAATGGACTTTCTATATAAGGCCAAGTTCAGACAATTTTATCTGAAGACTCTCGCATGCAAAACTAAGAAACGTTCGAATGTTTTGGGTGTGTTGTTTGCAATTGTATATGTGAATACATATACGTATTTGTGTATATATGCATGCTTCGTATACATGTGAGAGTGTAGTATTAAGCTGCCGATAAAGTTTCTCTCGGCCCGAAGCCAACATCAGCTACTCAGCCATGACCTATCCGTAATATCCGTGTGCATAACACACGAAACCAATAAGAAGAAAAGACCACTTGCTTATGTCCCATTTTTTTTTGTACGCGTTGTTTTTGTCCATCGACTACTTTCAATTTTGTTTCGATAATTCGACAATAACGAAGTCCAAAACAGAGGATCATGTAATTATAGTGATTTCATCTTTAAACTTTAACCTGCACCAAAAATTGTGTATGATTCAATAAGAATATAAAAAAAAACTATTTTTTGTAGTTGTTTTTTATATTTATCTACATCTTTCAATTTTGTTTCGATAATACAAAAAAAAGTAAAAATTAGAGGATAATTGTAATAATAATTTCGTCCTTAAACTTTAACTTGGACAAAAAGTTGTGTATGATTCAATAAGACATTTTTGTTATTGTGATCATCTACAACTTTCAATTTTGTATCGATAATACGACAAAAACGAAGTCCAAATTAGGGAATCACATAATTATGGTAATTTCGTTTTTAAACTTTAACTTGGACCAAAAGTTGTATATGGTTTAATACGCGTTTTTTTTTTGTAATTATGTGAATCTACAACTTTCAATTTTGTTTTGATAATACGACAAGAATGAAGTACAAATTAGAGAATCACATAATTATAGTAATTTCGTCCTTAAACTTTAACCCGAACCAAAAATATGCATGATTCAGCAGCAAATGTAAAAGAGAGAATAATAATAATAATAAAGAGAATGTAGTGATACAATTATTTTGGGTAATCAATTCAATTATTGAAGAATTCGCTAGTGTCTATGCATATAGCCATCACTTTTTATTTTGGGTGGGTAAATAATTATGGGAATCTTCTATAAAGCGATGTTTTAAAAAGTGAAATTCCGTGTGATTTAGTGTGCGTTTGCATACGAGGAAACGGATAATTAATTTCCATTTTTATACTTTCTCGGATTTGGGCCAAGTTCAATATACTTGCTTGTGGTGTGTATGGATGGATGGATGTATGTTGTTCGGTTCGGTTTCGTATGGAGTCGACGAGAGATTTCTCATTATCGTGTCCAATCCGATCCATTGGTCGGTAAAAGTTGTTCGGCAATAAATATTAATATATTTTACTACTTTAAGAGTAGAAGGAGAAGAGTGTATTTAGTGCGAGCGAAAACTGATATAGAGAGAAATTGTTTGTTGACGGTTTAATGGAAAGGTCTATGTTAAGGCTTCAAAAAGAAGATTAATCGATGTGTTGAAATAGAAAATTGCTTTCGGTCTGCTACAAATTTCGTTTTGATTTCATTCCTGAACGCACTTCTTGCATATATGCAAATAGTAAAGTTATCATTAATTAATATATTTACTCAATAAATATCATTAATTATTGAGTGAATAACTAATTGTGAACAAAATGATTGTATTTTTTCAATATAACAGGGGGCCAACCTGCGGCTCGCGAGCCGCATGCGGCTCTTTGAAGGACTATTTGCGGCTCTCGAAAAAAGTACCCGTGCACCCTTTTCATTTTGTGTGCTAATATTTATATATATATATATATATTGGAAACCTTTTAAATAGATATTTAAAAGGTAAACAAAGGACCAAGGCCACCCCTGGTATATAACTTACAAATTATTAAAGAATGTTCATTCTTAAGAATATCAAGAAATGAACAGAGAAATATTATTATATTAAGTATTTGTACCTTTTTTATTGAGCGAATTTGT
The DNA here is from genome assembly GCA_018845635.1 of Nicrophorus orbicollis. Lineage (NCBI taxonomy): Eukaryota > Metazoa > Arthropoda > Insecta > Coleoptera > Silphidae > Nicrophorus > Nicrophorus orbicollis. Next base: position 1,251,584 of record JAFMTC010000106.1, on the reverse strand, counting down.
ATGGTTTTAAGAATTCTGAAAAAAAATAACAATTATTCTAAATCAATGAATAACAGCACAGTTTTAACCATTATTTAGCCCATAGACACTAAAATGATTTACATATGTCTATCAATACTTAGTACTTCCTAAATAGCAAGTATACTGATTTTTTTTTAATATAAATTCATAAACAAAAAATAGTCGTTTATAAGGAAAGGATAGCAGATCTGCATTTTGAGAAACACGGGCAAATATATATATATCTAACCAAATTCATTTGAATTTGAATATTTGTCTCTTTAGATTATAATTATAATATACTTAAAACCCAATATATTACTACTTCCTACCTTATTGAATCTACTATTTAAATATTCATTAAGAAAACAAATCAAGTATTATTTTATCTTAAATTCATTTCATTTACGACTCATATTAACAATCTTTCGTATTATACTTGACAGTTACATAATCTCGTTTTTTGTACAAACTGTTATGAAATACTCGTTTTCGTTTTAAATTGATAAGGTCACGAAGTAAGCTTAGTTTGAAATAAATGTCGCAGCAAGTTTCATATTTCATATTACAAAATAAAAATTATATATAATTTCATCTGTAATTAAGTTAAATTTTTATATTATTCGTATTAGAGATAATAACATTGATTGTAACATTGATACAGTCAGAAAATATAACAAAATTTATACAATATAATTTGCACAAAAAAAAACAACAACACCTGTTACAAAGGGCTATAGATCACAGTTTTTCATTTTATAACAAAAATCATTAATTAATACATAAATAACAAAATTCATAATATATTTAACTGTATAAAATTATAGTTTTTTTTGTTATTTCATAAAAATAATTCTTTAGATCCAGTTTGCAATAAGTATGTTGTTACAGCTTATTTAGTGAAATATTCGCGTGCAATGCGTTTGCTGCTATGCATATGGAATCTTTTGCATACGAAATTCTCTAGAATTGGAATAACACGTACGGAATTCCGGTAACAATTTATTTGTTTCTAGGTAAAAAAAATACGAACGAACGCACGTGAATGGTTTATCATGCGGAGCATTTGAAAAATTCAGTGTATATTGGAATAACATATAATATATTAAACCTTTATAAACAAACACAAATAAATACATGAAATGCTCCAGTTTGCACGGTAAAAGCGCAATAAAATTGTATAAAGTTTTATTTACACTACGTTGATTACATTTCACAAGCTAAAAACAATTGTTGTCCCATATATTTGTTATATTTGAATGGATTTCAAAGAGATTTTTATATAAACGTTATAAAACGTAAATTGTTTATTGTAATATATTTTATAATAATTTAATTATAGCCCTTTATATTGAAAATATACAATATATTATATTTATTAGTAATTAAAGTAAAATAAACTTTTATATTAAAGTTTTGAAAAAAAAAATCAAGCTCCAATTGTTGCTTATAAAAATGTAACAATTTTATATGATAATAACATTTATTGCAACAAAAATTAAACAAAATAAAATAAAAATAATATTTTATTGCTGGTTTTTCTACACGCAATTTTATATTAGAAGTTTCCAACGAAATTTTACATATAATAACATTAATTATGGTTATTTCTTGCGGATTATTATGAAAATAATCTCGTTTTGATGATCCTCCCACAGCCTATAAATCTGATACTATTACTTGATCTTAAGATAATAGAAACAAACAATAAGAAGTGGTGTGATCCGAAATATGGAAAAGGTTTGCAGCACATTTCGGCGTATGGGAAAGTGAAATAGAGCAAATGTGGGGCATATGATAATAAGATAGTATTTTTAATGGCTGCAACCGAATGAAAGTAAAGACTTTTTCGGCCTCGGGAGGTCTGATTCACTTTCTTTCCGATTCTCTTTCCTCTCCATATTTCTTTCATCTTCGTCGTCTCTGCCAAGCAGACTCCGCTCCTCCTCAGGATTAGAAGACACCCTTGGGCATCTTCGGACTGCAGTCTGACACACTTACTATTAATGGACGGGCATTCGCAAATTAATTAACAACTCCATTGCGATTGACCTCGGTGCGACGAATCAATCTTCTGCACTTGGAGAATTCCTCGGTGAAGGCGGTATTTAAAGGGGCAGCGTAATTGCGAGACGCGATTCCACAAAATACACCTGACTAGAAAAGCCTTTTTCCTTTTCGATTTTGTGCTTTCTAATTGTTTTATTGCGTGTACGCAGTTGCCAACAAAGAGTCATTAATGTCTTGGATTAATCGGTTTGCAGGTCGCTAACATCAATTAAAATAGTACTTACGTTTCTATGTTCTACAAGATGTCATTTATTGAAAAAACAAACAATGTTTGAGTACACAATACAGTGGTACCTCGCTTTACGTACTTAAACCGTTTCAGATCGTTGAACTTGCATTCGTTTTGAACGAAATCAAACGATTGTTTCCTATATGAAATAAAGATAACATGATTAATCTGAGTCGCCTTTCTACATTCTGAGGTTCTCAGTTCGAGTTCCAGATACTGAACAGGACTTTGTGGTTTCTTTCAAGGCATTTTCAGTGCTTCTGGACTGAGGCCATTGATTCCTTACAAAAACAGTTTTCAAGGAATATGTTATAAATGGGCAACGATTCCAAACAAGTATCTGCAACGACGTGGTGATTTACTGAATATCCGAATGGATTGGAAATTTCGTTGCAAAAAGACACAAATAAAAACTTTAATTTTCTATTCCAAAGCTAACGTAAAACAAAGTTGCACTATAATTTATGTTTATTCCATTTTCTCAGAAATTTAAATAATTGTGTTATGTTTCTTTTATAAACTCATATTAAATATAATTATAAATTTAATATATTAACCCTTTGAGTTTATTTCGAGATTTTTTTATATATGAAACATTTTTCATTTGTTATTGTTAAGTGTCCATTAAGAAATCATTTATTTTAGTGAAATTCATAGTTTAAACAAGATTTGAATTATAAAACAATAAATCTAATTACATATTCAATTAAAATAATAAGTTGTTATATTAATCCTTTTGATAATTAATTAGAGATTTTTATATATACGAAACATATTTCATTTATTTCCATGAAGAATCTATTTATTTTAGTGAAATTTGTAACCTTTACATGATTTTAATTGAATTACAAAACAATAAATATATTTACATATTTAGTCAGTCTTAAGAAGATTTCAATGTAGTTTAGAAAAAGAAAATAAATAAACAAAGAAGTAACAAACCCAAATATTTTCAAATAGCAATACATGTATGAGGATTATCAGCAACGAAATGTACCCGAAGGATTAATAAATTTATAGAATATTGTATTAATATAAATAATTAATAGTTTTATAATAGTTGATATGAAAGCTTTAAATGTTTGAAATTAGTTAGAATTTGAATGTATTTTAGGTTGACACCAATTAAAATGTGAATTTGAATGTATTTGAGGTCATGATCAGCCCTTTCACGCATTTTGCTCCTACACAAGAAGGCCTCTAACTTTCAATGACCATATGACTTTCTTTACATTTAAAGATCATATCTCTTTAGCACTTTCAAACCCGTCATCATATACCGCAATCTCGATTGCTGAGAGCATTGTTAATATTTCAAGTAACCTTGATACATCTATACCTTAGTGCATACTACAAAAAAAAGTTTTTTTAAATAAAAATGAGTTACGGTTATTTCACTCTCATCGCTTTCGATTATTCAAATCATGAACCATAAGATATTATAATAATAACGTTGATTTAATAAATTGGATGAGATTCTTTTGTTGAAACGGAAGTTTCTGAACGAAGTTCGAAGAAGAAATTTAATGTTGTAGTTAATTTGAATATCGAAACGATGAGGAAATTGCTTTGTGATTAGTGTAGTTTTGAAGAAGAAATTGTTTGGTAATTATTGAAACCCGTACAGTGAATCGGTTATGCAATTCACAGTTGAACGGTCCGGTTGGCTACTGGTCATTAATTAGTGTTAATTACTTTTTATTCAATCCTTTTTCTTTTCTTATTAAATATAATGCAATGGTATTATTATTGAATGTGTACGTGTGTGTTTTCAGTGATGCCGCATTCGATAACCTTCCATGGCTACAGTGGTTAGCCATGCGATGCGACGATTTGCTTCTTCACCGGATGCGAACTTCTCCTCCTGTGGTTTAAGGGTAGGCTGATTCTTACAATTATTTTTCTCTCGTTGCGAAACAGCACATGCATAAAATATTAGTTTCACCATCGTCCATTAATTTTCACTGCCGTCGTACGCTTCTCCTTCTTTTTTTTGTTCAAATATTTTACTATATATTAATGCCTATATGAAAATAGAGGCGCGATTGCTTACCAAGAGGAAGCGAGATGCTGCAGTTAATAATACCAATGGCAACATGATTAATCAAACTGGGTCTAATGATCATAAGCCAAGCAAATCACCATTACCACTTATATTTCCATCTCCGATCCATTATCCTGTTCAGCCCTTGCACAGCCTCTAATTTGATTGATTCTAGTCCTTTTTACGTTACTATTCATTACAAACATACAACTTTTCATTCAGTTTTTTTTTAATCACATCTACAATGTTAAGTTTACATATTACAAATCACATACATGCATATTTTTATGATTATAAACATTTTATAGCGTTTTTGTTTCTTCCTATAAATTTATAAAATGTTCACTTTTATTAAAACTACTCTCAATATTCTGATCTCAAATTTTCTTTTTATGATAATAGAATCAAATAATTTGTAATATAGAATCAAAATAAAGCAAAAATATGAATTATATGAACTGAAAATGAATATATTAATACTTAAGTCAATCTATCTATTATTCATTGTTTACGGAAACAATTGTCAAGAATCTGATAAATATGAAAATTACTGTTTTTTTTTTTGGTTAGTAGCATTTTTTTGAAAACTTTTAATGTAATTACTTTTTTATTTCAATTTCAAAATTCCTTATAAAGTATTTCATTTTTATAAGTTAACTTACTGCTTCTATTACCAATACATTCTGGGAGTAAAAAAGATGTCACAATAAATATTTGCATGTTTTTAATAAATTTGAGATAATATATTATATATTTTTTGTGAAATCCAGAAATCTACTTTTTGTTTTAATTAACATAAGCTACATAAATAAAATGTTACGAATTATGTGTATGGAAACAGAAGAACTTGATTTATGTATCTTAAATATGCAAAATTTTGGATCTTTTAACCTTTTTGCTCCAATGATTCTTCCAATCTACATACTGACCTCAATAGACAGACTCAAACTCAAGTAAGCATCAAACCTGTTTAAAATTAAATTCAATAATTAAAAAAGAAAAGCATGAAAAATCATATATTAATATGCAAAATGTGGAAAGAAAGTACAATAAAAAATGAAACTATTGCACACATTATAATTTATTTAGATATATTTAGAATTAATTAAATCAGATTTTTTTTTCTAATTCCATTGACGCAAATATATTTATATTAAATAATTAATTAAATTATTTAGTGAAATTATATAAACGAGACATTCTTACATTATTTAGTTAAAGCAATATAATTTCTAGAAAAAAAGTATTGAAGAGTATAATATAAGAAGAAACCTAAATATTTTATTAGACATTAAACATCCTACACTTTAATTTAAATCGAAGTATTTTTTATAAAACTAAACAATATAATTTTAGTTATTATGTTTCATATATGTTTATGATTCATTGAAATTGAAAATATCATTGACTGAAACTTTCTTTAACTATAAAATTTAATTAATATCGTTTCATTCGTTTGTCAGACATTTAATATTTGTACTAACTGGTAAACTTTCTTTATATTTGTTCTACTACTTTTAGAAATTGAATTTCCAATGATAAAATAATAAAATATTTAAATTAAATCTCGAGACTTTTAGCGTTGGTAATTAGTGATTTTATGAATAGGTTTCTTTTCCAGGTCGTTCGTTGTGCGAACGTGTAAATGCATTCGTTTATGTTCGCAAATATTTAACTTTCGTTGCAGATTTTCTCCTTCTGTAATGTTCAAGAAAAAAAAATCATAAGCTTTTATAATTATTTTTTAATACTATTGTAAGTTTAAATGATTTTTCATTTACATTTCTTATGAGATCTCATTTTGTCTCTCCACTGCACTTATCATTGAAATATGATTAATAAATTGTGTTTGCTCATTTTCACGTGAAGAAAAAAAAATCTAAATTAACTTCCCGACATTCGTTATTCCGACTATAGCGAATTCCCGACTGTATCGAATTTCCGTCATTCATTATCCCGACTATATTATATTTTCGACGTCCATTATCCCGACTGTAGCAATTTCCCGACATCCGTTATCCCGACTGTATCAAATTCCCGGCATCCATTATCCCGACTGTATTGAATTATCAACAAAAATATCTGATTATTTTTTTTTGGTAAAGAAAAAAATGTTATTATTTATTATTTTTAAGGTAATTTAAAGCATGTTTCATGGATAATGACAACAATTTGTAATTGATGATTTATATTTTAAGATAATTAAGAAAGTGTGTGATTTATTTCGAGAGATTGATTGATTTAATCAATAGGTTTCGTGTGAGAGTGAAATGCGAAAGTTACAGATACATATATTCTTAACAATTCAAAAGAGAACACGTTTTTAATATGTTTTGACTTTAACAAGCAGGAAAAGTATGAGGAGAAGGTTGTCTAGTTTATTAATTTCTTAATTAAATGCCGAAGTTGAAACGAGAGAGGTCATTTGACGTCTTACGATGATGAGAAAATTATAAAGTAGGTCTTTTTATGAGATTTAATTATATAAAAATATTTAATTTGACATTGACTTTAAAGCGAGTATACAAATTATTATATAACTTAGTTTAATTATAATTATTTAGAAATAGTTACAAAATAATGCTAAAAAGTATTATTTTTCTTAATAATAATAACATTTATTGCAACAACTATAATAAAATTATTAACTGAATATAATTGGAATATAAAGAAAAGAAAGATAAAAATGCTATTGCATCATTCTTAATTAATTACAATTTATCAACAAAATATTTATTATTGTATATTAACCATTACAAAGAGTTATTGACCTTTGGTTTTTCTGCTATAAAAAATATAATATAATGTAATGAAAATGAAAGTAATATTTGAAACAATTTCAATTAATTTTCCTGGAAAAAGTGATTATGAAATAAGTAATGGAAAGTATAATTTACTGTTATATTAGGAAGTTAAACATGAAAAATTAATTGCAATGTGTTAATTTATTATATTAATAAAGCTAAAGGTATGATTAAAATACATTGTAATATTCATATCCTGCAGAGAAATTCCTTGTACTACACCGATTTCGCAGCAATTAGAATATTAAATTCCGTAATTGCCTTAATTGCATTCTGCACAAGATCTTTTCCGCACTCATCGCATTATCGTTCGAGCGATTTCATTTAATAGTCCATTAATATATTTAAAAAAAAAAAAACGAAGAATCGAAAGTCTTCAGGAAGTGTCGAAGTTCTCGTGCCTATTCTTCCGATTGTTGCATAGGAAACAATGAAATAATTTAAATAAACGCTATCGATCGTTCGCCTCGTAAGCATATTTGCTATTAGAATTAAGTGGATCTGCTTCTTTTATCTTATTCTTATGAATAATACCAACAACAATAATGTTCTGCGAAATCAAAGGAAAGTAACGTAAAAGTGCTCGCACGATATCATTTTCTCTGCTCGTTAAACTCCCACACTTTGCGACAATGAAAGTTTTCCCAAGACTCATCATCATCGTTCTTTATTCATTCACTTTAAACACTTTTTTCTTGAAGATCTCAGAGTAATGCGTTGAAGTTGGAAAGAAGAAAACTTTGTTTGAATTATAAACGCGTCAAAAAGGGAAATCTACTTAATACGAGTAGCAAATATATAACAATAAAGATTTATTTATTACAACATAATTATTTATCATAAATACAGTTTAGTACAGTTGTCATATGTATCTGGTATAAATTATGGATATGTAAGATTTTTTTTGTATTTATCCCCATTATATATGGAATCTCACATAAATATGTTATGTGTGTTAAGTGAAGTAAGTAATAAGTTTTATTTTAAGAAATACTATCTTTTTTCTATCTATGTAACTTTTAAATAATTGCTTTGATTAATTTCGGTATTAATACTATTTGCAAATAAGTAATTGATAAAAAATATATTATATTTGCTGTAATAGTCACATAGACTATAAAACTATAAAAACTAAAACTAAAAAAACTATAAAACATATTCATATAATAATAACCAAATAAATAGTCAACTATTACATATTTGTGGGTCATTCCGCATAGAAAAGTAATTTTTACATTTCTGATTTTTTTTTTTCAAAAATCGTTTTTCTTATTGAGGACTGTTTATTTTAATATTTGTATTTATTAATTAATTATGTTCAAAAATTAAAATATTTCAGTTTTAATATAGTTATTAACTTTGTGTTATAACTTGGATACTTGAATTGTATGTTTATTTTTTGATGAATGAAAGTTTCTTATTCTTTGCGATTTCGTATCTTCTTTTCCATTGGATCTTTATCTTCGACATAAATTAATTTCGCCAATATTCGCTTTCTTAAATTACCTGACTAATAGAAAGTTAAATTATTCACTAAGCTATGTTAATTATAGCAAAAGAACAAAACTGATGAAGTCGTTTTAATCTTTTACAGAGTGAAAATCCTCGTTGGTCGCAGGAAAACGAGAGTTCTTTAAGCAGATCCATGAGATACGCAGACCCTTGGTTGTACGACAGCGTCAGAGGCAGTCCAAATGGATTGCTGCTGGCCCCAGCGCTGGTATTATGCTCATGCCCAGATTACCTGAACGGCACGAAACGATCCAGCAAGAAGACCCCAACGACCTGCAAGAAATGCAAGGCAACGAGATTACCGTTCCCAAGTGGGGATTCCAAATTCGGGACGGTGCGTTGTTTCCCCACAGCCTCTTTGGCTCAGACCCCTCCAACAAGGGCTGGTACAGTGAGGGTAACGTCTTCCTCGAGACCATCAATCCTTCCAGCTGCAGATCCTTACGATCTTATGAGAAGATCTCGCCTCTCGGTAACCGAGAGTCCTAACCAGTTCAGGGCTCGTTCGATATCACCAAGCAAAGCTCGCAGCGACTCCAAGAAGCAGAAACCTAAATATTCGACGGTGGGAAGACGTTCTATACTGGAATGCAACGTGAACCCATACGACCTTATGTCCACCGGACACGAGGAGAAGGACTCCAGCATAACTTTAGTGAACGGCCAAAGAATCCGGGTCCGGCCTCCGATCTGCGAACCCGACTACGAGGATGTGCAAGTACGAAAAAGCCAGATCCCGAAACCCAGCAAAATGAAACCGAAATCCGCGACGTCGTCGTCTCCGAAGTCGAATGAAAAGGAGTCTGAATCCAACCGGTTTAAGTCCATATTGAAGAAGCCCACTGCAACTTTCAGTGACACAGATTCGAGCCACGGACCCGAGCGCAGCCCCTCGCCCGCCCATAAAACTGGGTCACACTTTTACCTACCTTTACCAACGAGTCCACCCAGGAAAAAGGTGCAATTCTTGGTTGAACCAGCTCACTCCAAAATACCCCTAACACCGCCGCCTCCACCGTCATCTCCTCCACCACCTCCACCTATTAAAAAGGAGATCAAACCCGAGAAAGAGGTATTCTACGAATATAAAGAAACTGTAGATCCCATCGAAGAATTCTACGACTACAATGAGGATTTAAATGACGACGTCTTCTACGATTGCGACGATGTTGCAGATACACCCAAAGTGAAAGAGCAAACAGAGTTGTACAAGGAGAAAAAGGTCGTCGAAGAACAACACATAAATCAAGATGCAGAAGAAGAAGCATCGTTGCCAAAACCGCAGACCGATAAAATTAAACATGGTGCAGGTAAAAATCGCTAATAACTAGTTTTTCAATGTGCAAATCTTCTTCATCTATTTATAATCTCAGTCTCGCTTATTCGAATCCTGCAATAAAAGCAACATTTTATGAAAATACAAACATCTTACATAATTTATATAAATTACACACCTAAACTTCAATAAAATACATAATAAAATGTAATATTTCCAATTTAAAATCAAATAATATAATTTTTAACTGATTTCGAAATATTAAATTATTCATATTTTCTATGGTATTGGGATTCTTCGATTCGACGCTTTGGTTTTTAAAAAATAACACGAGTCGTTGTCTCTCTTTCTCACTTGGTTTTCTGTCTTCAAGAACCGAAGGAAAAATTAAATATGCGGAGTTTTAAATTAAATACAAGGACTTTAACTAACCGCAACAACTTTCGCTAACAAAACGAATGTAGAACGTTAATCGCAAAACCAGTATTTCAACAAAAACAATAATAATTTCAAAAGTCTAGCAAAAACAGACTATTTTTTTTTCGTGAAAATACAAACAACCATTTCGTATGTAAATAAATACATAAGATATTATTATATATTATTTTTATTACTCAGTTTACGCACTTATGTCTGACCTTTCATACAATTATAGTTACGAAAAGTATTTAAATTTCGTAAAGCTCGAATGCGGTTTAAGATTTTTTAAGTGCTTCGAAATAGAAGTTACGTGATTTTTCCATTAAAAATAACAATTAACTATTAACATGTTATAACTTGCAACTAATTATTAAAGTATATATGAAAGATTTTTGCTGTGAAATTGATTTTGTTCATTTATACAATATGTTAATATCTTCTTACTAGAAACTTAATTTTCTCTTTGTTATTATAACTATATTAATTAATTATTTTTTAATGTTGACTTGAAATTTGAATGAATTCCATAATTTAAACTTAATATTGATAAATAAAAATGTAATTAGGTAAATATAATAATTGTAATAAACTTATTTGAACAAAAGACATATACATTTAATTTAAAAATTATATAAGTTTTATATCAGGATTTGACAGGTAAACACGTTTATGTGTGGTATTTACATGTATTTATTAATAGATAATTACGGTTATCAAAGACACGTTCCAACAAGAGACGCTTGTTGAGATAACGGTTGTCATTAGAAGCAATTTACGGTTTCGACATAAAAAGTAAACTATGAACAAGAATATATAAATATTTTCCAATATTACGAAATAGTCACGTGCAGTATGAATACGTTGTAAACGTCGAGTTAGTTTCATATCAGAAATTGTGCGCGAAATATCTGTAGGATTCGCCGGTGGCTTCACATTATTATTATATTTTTTTATTATAAGTAAAAGAGAAATTTTCACATTCGCAGCGCTAATTTCATTATAATAATGCACGAAATCTTCTTTTAATATGCGTCTGTATGTACATCACTATTATACATTTGTATTTTTTCATTATTCCCAGCGGTGCGTTCGTGCAAACTTCGCAGATCCGAAAGTGAGAGATCCGTCAAAGATCGCTCTCGAAGAATCGTATTTTGCGATTCGATGGCTTTGAGAGGCAAAGCCAAGAAAACAGATTCGAGGATTGTCTTTACGGCTGAAGAATTGGAGCGTCTGGATGGTATCACCAATGCGAAGCTGAGTAAGATCAAACCAGAAGAACCGCCTCCAGAACCACCGCAGCAAGATGCTAAGGTTGAAGTTAAAGAAGAAGTTAAGAATGAGGTTAAAGAAGAAATTAATGTTGAGGTTCAGAATGAAGTGAAGTTTGAGGTCAAGACAGTTATTAAAGAGGAGATGCCTCCTTCAGCTCCGCCGAGGAAGAGGAGCAGCAGGATTAAAGAAGAAAAGTTAGAGGATGAAGATAAAGTTCTGATTAAAACCTATCAGGAAGCTGATAAGATCTTAATAAAGACGGACTATCAACGAAAAGACAAAAACAAGACTATTCTTCAGATTAACGCGTGCGAGCCGAGCGTCCATAAACTGAAAATAAAGAATGAATTTCCTGAAACCAATAACATCAACACCATCTCAATAAGTGATAATCATTTGGGAAAAACATCTATTATGATCAATGGGGATGATTGTTACTCCACTATTAAAGTCTGCGACGAAATTCCATTGTATCATTCTTCGGTTGTTGTTAAAGATTCTGGTATCGTCATCGAGAACAAGAAGAGCAGTACGGTGTACATAACCGGCAATTTCGTGAACACTTTCGTGGAGGAGAAAACTTTGCCGGAGACCAAAGAAACCATGAACGACGATATCTTCAAGTGTTTGAATGATCCGGTTGAAGCTGTCAGGCTTAATTTGGTTCCACACGTTTGCGGCAAAGCGCACGTTAAAAACACGCAGCCCATATTGGACACATTGACTGAAGAAGAGAAAGTGAAGAAGTTCATTGAAGAGTCTTTCATAAAATTGAGGAATAATAACATATTGGATCTGGATGATAAAGACATTTGCTCGGAGCACAGTTCTTCGACGCAATACGAAATTATGGACCATGGATCGGAATGTTACACGGACCACAGTAACAGAAGTTCTATAACTGAGGAAGAATTGAATGCTAGGACCAAGTTTTACGAGTTATTAGCTGATTCCGCGATTGTCGAAGTCTCCGAAAACGAAGATCATCATTACGAAAGCATAAAATTGAACCCGGATCCAATTTACGAAGAAATCGAAATCCCGCCACCTTTACCAGCAAATCCACCGCCGTCCAGCATAATGGATGATTTACAATTAGACAAGGAATATACTACAAGGTAATATAAAAATAATTTAATTAAAATAACAATTTATTAATAATTCTCCTACTTTCAGATCCATTTTTGAGGGTGCTTCAAAATATGACATCTTGAGCTACCTGGTTGACGCGAAGGAACGCGGCATCATCCCCGAAGACAGCTATACTTACAACTTTGGAAATTCTGATGTAGTTATAGAAGAAGAAAGTAAAGAAACCAACGAAACGCCTTACAACAGAGTTTCACATTTAAGTACGGTTAGCGATTCCAGTGAAGATAGTTCTTTGGTGATACCATGCTCTTTAACAGATGATAAAAGAAACGCTGAAATTGAAAGAAACGATTCTGGAGTTGGCTCTGAAACTAGCAAGAGTTCTTTGAGTAAATACAGAAGCAAGCCTGATTTAATTAATATCTGCTGCGAGGATTGCGAAGCCAATCTTGAACCGAACACCGAGCATGAACCTTTGGTTTGCAGAAAGTGCATCAAGAAGAGGACCGAACGCAAGGAAATTATAACAGAGATTGTAGAAACTGAGGAGAAGTACAGCAGAGATCTTCAAATTATTTTGGAGGAATTTTATCAACCTATGCTGGTGGCCGGTTTGCTAACAAGCGATCAGCTATCTGCAATTTTCTTGAACGCCGAAGAGCTGTTGGAAAATTCGCAAGCTTTAGCTGAGCGATTGAGGGACGCTGTTGAAATTGCCGCAGAACAAGGAGATGAGGATTTGCAAACTGTAAATATCGGAAAATTATTTTTAGAAGCCGCTCCAATGTTGCACGGATTCGAAACTTATTGTGTGCGCCAAGGACCAGCCAGTTTGTTATTGGCTAGTCTAGAGAAGGAGAAAGAACTATTAAGAATTTTCCTGAGAGTATCGCAAATGGAAAATACTGTGTTGAGGAGGATGAATCTAAACTCGTTCTTGATGGTCCCAGTGCAGAGAGTTACGAAATATCCGTTACTTTTGGCGAGGCTGTATAAGGTTACTCCGACACACCATGAAACCAGAGAGCAGTTGAAGGAAGCCCAACACAAGATCGAGTTGCATTTAAGCCACATGAATTCAGAGACGAAGGATGTTCCTAGCAAGCTGTGGCGCAGGATCAGCAGCATTCCTGGAAGGAGGTCGAGTTCCGAGATGGACTTGGTTAACATAAAATTGAGAAAGATCGCCGTCGACGTGCTCGAGTGGAACCACGACGAGGCCAAGTTCGCCTTGGAAGGACGACTGCTCTTCACCCAACCGACTGATAACAACTGGAGGAAAGGAAGAACTATAAAACTGACACCTGTAAACGCGTTGCTCGTAACGAACGGAAAGGTCAGTATGAATTTGATACCCTCGAATTGAATTACAACAATTTGAATTTGTGTGCATTTGCAGTCGACATCAACACGGAACGATCCAACAGACGACAGTTTGGTATTTTCCAGACAGGCTGGAATCAGAGACGCAGCCTTGTTGTTAGTTAGGGACAAGAACGGTCGTTACACCTTACTTCGAGAACCTTTATATCTGGATAGATGTGTTATAGCAGCTGATCCCGCTTGGCAAAGTTACTTCGAAGTACAAGAACTCTTAGGCAAAGATACTTTTATATTTAAGGTAATTACACAAACAGAATTGTGATGAAACGCTTACATTAATCGCATACATTTATTAAATTAGGCTGAAGACGAAGAGCAGACCAAAGTGTGGTACAAGCAATTGCAGTATTACGCCCAAGGAATGGGAGCCTGGAGGAAGCGAAGGAACGCCTTAGCCAACATCATGATCAACGGCATGGGACTGCGTTCATAGTACTCGAAATACGAAGAAAAACGAAACAAAAATACGAAAAACTTAAATTATATTTAAATTAATATATTATTATTATTTTATTAATATTTGTAACATGTTTATTTTGATTATACTATATATACATATATATTTTTTCCTATGTAGCACCTAATTGAAAATTTCTCTGTAAATATGTTTAGTAATTTAGCTGTGATATTAAGGAAGTGGTCTACAATATTTCTATTTTTCGGGAATTCATACTATTATTATTATTTCTTTATTTAATACTTAATATGTATCAATATTATATTATTTGTCTATAATGTATGTATAAAAAATATATAATCAATTCTAATTCTTCAAAAATATCAAATTTCGTTTTTATTTTAAATCACATATCAATATGAATTTATATACTTCGCAAAACCCAATTCCAAAATAAATCATTATTTGAACTGAAAACTCTTATTTATTATATAAAAATGAGATAAAATCCCACATAGCAATTATTATATTTATCATAATTCCAAAATGATTCACTTCCATAATATTATTCTAGAAATAATTAAAAAATATATATTTAAGTATAATAACTATCACTATTTAAACAAAAATATACAAATACGTTTTTATTTAAAAAAATCTAAGAACAAATAAAGAACATTGATTAAACAGAACAGGCAGAAAAAACTGTGTATGAACAAACTGAACCCTTAAAAATCTTACAAGTTATTTGTATTTTGTATGATGCTTTTTCTTTTCAAATCAATTCAATTCTCAATATTTTTTTTAAACGAGAAGTATACTTATAAGACTATGCATGAATTATGTAATTCAATATAGGCAACTATATAAGCAATACCTTGTAAGATAAGTTATCTATAATGTAAGTACTAAACCCAAATTATTTCATATTTATTAGAAATATTCAATATCAATATAACAACATTTATTGCAACAATTGCAACAAAAATCAATACAATAAAATGAATTTTTGTACATTATTTACAAAATTTTTATAGATTGTTATTGAAATATGAAATTATATTTGTAATGTATTAATATTAAAATGAGAAATATTAAATAGAATTTTTGTATTAATTTAGTTATAATTTAAAATAATCCTATTTGTAGATTCATAATTTATAAAGTATGAATGCAATTATGAATTAAGCTCTTTTCCAATTAGAATTGAAATAATAAGCATATAGAACAGAACATTCGTAATATAATATATAAAAATTACTATACTTTCAGTGGTTTTAAAATAATCACCTAAACAAATATAGAATCGTTTATATTTTATTTCTTACATCTAATTTAATGAAAACATAAACAACTGATATATATTTTTGTTGAACCTTTTGACAAATTAAGGAACAAAATCTTACATATTACCTGGAATATCCATAATAATTAGGACATTAAAGTATAACTATTTATTTATTTCAACTTCTTTATTTGTCCAAATTAGGCCAAAGGGGCAATGACAATGCTCCTTTTGCCCTCTTATAACCATTTTCATAAAAATGTATTTTTGCTAGATCTAATTAACTGATAATATTTGTAATATTTAGGAACTTAAGTTAATTACTTGTTTTTAATGATAATAGATATTTTGTATATAAATCGTAACTTAAGTTTCACATAGTTTAATGTAACAATTGACTGTGTGAAGTAAATTTCAAATGATTTATTTAAAAAAAAATGTAATTTAAATAATGTCAATGTAGATATCGAATATCATTAAGTATCATATGTATACATAATTAATATTTAGTAGTATATAGTATATAAAATTACTATATAGAAGTGTAACTCGTTTTAAATTTCATGTCTGTCCTATCAAAGGTCCATAATACCATGAAGACCTTATTGACGTTACTTTTTAGAGTTAAGGCTAGAACTTAAGTCATTTCTTATATCGATGTTCATCATTAAAATGTATTAAATTATGATTAAGGAAAGATGATATATCTTAAATAATATGAAATATAAGTATATATTGAAAAGTTAAACAACGTGAGGTGCATAAAGTAATTGATTTGGTAACAGTAATCTATTCCATTTAATATTTGTTGGGTTAATCGTTATTTCTACTAAATAACTATTAATATATTGAAGATGATTTTCAGCAATAACAAGGCTTCCATTCGAACTATTTATTATATTTTTAGTTTACAATTTACTACTTAATTTAATATTATTTATTATTGTTGCAGTTCATTGGCCTGAGAGAGGAACGTAAATATTTTTAATATAAAACTTATTTATACACGACCCAAATAAACGTACGGCCTTTTAGCGATCAAACGAAAAATATTCAATGTTCTGTTCCATTTAATTTGTAAAGAAATTCGCGTTTTAATTAAGAACGCAATTTGTGTTCAGTACACGCGTGTTGCGATGCGCCTGCAGATTCATTGAAAAAAAAGACTCTGGAATTGCATTCAGAGGCTCTTAATTAGATCCCAATATGATTTATTATGAGAAACAAGTGCACAGAGCGGCATAAATCTTCGATCTGGCATTATTATCAGAGGCGTCCCAGTATTTGCGTTGCAATTTGCAGTTCCGAAAGAATGCTAAGCGATTTCCCAAACACACAAAATCCAATTAAAGCAGCAATTTACACTTAATTGATGCTACTTTATTGACTTATTTTTCTATGGATGTTGCGTAATTAACGTTTTTCTTTTACAACCATATTTTCATTCTTTAACGATCGTTCTTTTGTTTTCATTGACATAGTTAGGATTGTGGACAATTGAGCATTACTTTAATTTATTGATTAACTTACACAATAATTAAGGCTTTAAAAGGTATTTTTATAGCAACTTCTCTTGACCCAATTTTATTAAGTTTAACATTTTATAAACTATACATTTCTTCCATATCCTCCTAATGTTTCACTTAACGAACATAATCCGTTCAAAGACGTTGTTTGATACCCCAATTATTCACTAACCGAACATCGATATAAGAAATGATTTAAGTTCTATCTTTAACAAAAAGTAACGTTAATATGGTCTTCAAGGTGTTCGTAATCCGAACACGTTTCAGTTATAAGAATATTCAAATATTTCCTGAAAGATTTCGTTGTGTGATTTGTTCGAAATCCGAACTATTCCTTAAGATATTATCCACTGTATTTGTTTTTATATAAATACAAATATGTTTTCATTTTATGCATATTCAGTCTTTCTTAACTTAAAATATTTATAACATTTCTGCAAACCTTCTCATTTATTTACGTACACATAAAGTAATATTTTAGAAAACATATTTAATTATTAAGTTTTATGCAGATGAGATCCAAATACTTGGAGAAAAAATATGTTTAATAATAATAATTATTATTCAATTAACGAATGCATTATTATAACTTAGTGCATTAAACGAAACTTCGTTTTTAAAGTTATAATGTATTATGATCAGAATTGGAATACGTAAATAAAATGAAAACTTTTGAATCAAAAGTATCTTTTAACTACGTTGTTAAATCTTTGGTTATATCGTAGTAGTATTATCAGATGTAACGTTAATCGAGGTATAAGTATACGTGTTTAACCCAACAGTCCTAAATTATATAAATATGTGAAGGTTACAAATACTATTTATATCAGATTGAAAGATCTATGATAACACCATGAACCGATTTGCAAATAATCATTTTTATTGAGACAACATCTCGACACTCTTTGATGTGAAATAGGATCTTGTAAGGCATTTGAATGCATCGGCAAATCCTTAGATATTAATCGAGATCGTGTTGTGGCCATTTCAACGTCCCACCTGGAAAAGATATCCGATATTTTCTTTTAAACGCTACATCCTACAAAAGATTATCTGCATTCCAAAACGTGTCGATGTATCCACTACACACGGACTGGACGGTAATCCTATTTTGTACATAGTCAATACCATTTCAGGAGGTATTAGATTTAACCTACACGTCTTAGTTTAATCATGCGTTTAACGTTTATAATGCGTTTCTTTTTATATTCAATTGAAAAGTAAACCTTCTAAGTTATTATAATTAATACTGTATTTAGTTGATATTGATTTAATTTTTGGTTTTTTAAATAACTTACTTGATACTATACATAATCCAACGATGTTGGGCAACTTTTAGCCGACTGGTTAAGAGTCCCTTCATCACAAAAGTCTAATGCGAAAGGTGCTAGTTCAAATCTCACCGCTGACCAATTGTTCCAGAACAGTTACGTTCCATATCACTTTAATAATCCAAATTAAAATTAAGTACAGCAATACCTCGATCAGTGCGGTTTAATTGTAATCCGCTTTTAAAATTTCAAATAATTTTTTTTTCAAATACTTTCTAAATTAATCACTATGCCTGATATTTCTCCTTTCAACGTCTCGATTAGTCCGGTTTTATACAGGATAGATTACCCATACCATGTATTTTTATATTTAATTCCTATTTATTCGTATTCAAACAGTCTAGGATATTGGTGTAACCCATTGCTCTATATTTAAGATATTTATGTATTTCATCGATTAGTCCGGTTTCGAGAAGTCCGGAATATTGACGAAACCGAATACTCGCACAATGCAAAGTACTTCTATATTTAGTTTATAAATTAGACTATGCCAAAGTCCGATATATTAGTTTACATGATTTTCTATAAACATAATAACTATTTTAATTTTTTATTGAGAATATATTGAATACATTTGTTACTATTAATAGTTGTATATTATACATTTATTTTGTGCTTATTTTGAAACTTTTACTTGCAATGCAACACTTAATTCTAATGTTAAATGTACGTGGAAACAACGCTTGAAGATATATATGTTTTAAATAGACCATTAAGTAAATGACGTTCAAGTTTAATGGTACTAAGTATATAAACTTACATTAACTTGACGCTGATGTTGAATTCACTTTATAAAATCGTTTAAAAGTAAGGTTTTACAACATCTCTATTATGCATTAATGTTACACTCACAAGATGCATCTTCCATCGGTGCGGATTCACTATAGTCCGCTCTGAAAAATTTGAAAACAAAATACATTTTAGATCAACAAAATAATAATATATTATTACACAAAATTAGCAGTTTAGTCTCCTCAATCCAGATACTTTACTCTTTATATTCGTCTCCTATTTATATTAATATCTCTTTTTATTTGCTGTTTACTATTATGTGCTTATAAAGTCATCAATTAGTACCATTTTAAACGGCGCTGGACCAATAATCTCTACTATATGAGGTATTTTTATATTGGAAATTAGTATTGTAATAACATAATTAAAAATGCTCCAAATAGATTTTTTTAAAATTTTGTCTTATTCATCAAAACTAAATTAAACTATTGTTTTAAAATTACTAATATTAATCTTTAATAACTACAGATAAAAACGTACTGTAGGTGTGTGTCCCATTAACTGTTGAATTTGGAAATGGGAAATCTTTCACTGTTTATTTTCTAAATAAAGGCTAGAAAAAATAGGAATAATTCAATTGTTTTTTCTCAAAATCAATTGTCATTATGTAATTGTATAATAGGTGTAATAAATATTATGTTTTTTTATATAATTATATCATCATCACTGAATGTATGAGTAAATTCATATTGCAACACATATATATATAAAAAAAATAATACATCGATTTGAATTCGGCGTATTGTAATATAAGAAATATTAATTCTATTCATGTTATGATGGTTTATTCTTCCTCCGGGCAACCCGTCGAAGAGTGCCATGCAAAATTGATTTATGAATAAATCATAAATCTTGAAGCTACACATGTTCCTCAGGCTGAGAGACGTTAACCGTGAGGTGGTAAGTCTGCTGCACATATAAATCGTTATAAGTTATAAATATAAAAGTTCGATATTAGTTTCTGTTAAATATATCTTCCACCAATATACTTTTTAATATTAAATATTAATACGGGTATTCTTTATTACTGTCTATATCTGGATACGGTTATGATCGTATAAATTCATAAAAAACAGAAATAATTTTAATAATTTCATTTTTATGAAACATTTATGAAGTAAACATTCTTATTAACTAAATATTATTATGATGAAACAGTTTTATAGTTGTTAAAATCTCGAAAATGTATGATTTTTATAAGAAATATTTACAAAAGTTATTGGAAAATGATGATCAAAATTTGATGAATTTAGCTTCTTATTTTATCTTTTACACGTAATTTGTGACAATGTGCAAACATTTATTATTTCATAACTACATATGTTTTTTTTTATAATACATAAATTTAAATCAATATTGATATATGTTTAATTTATCGATTTGCTTAACTTATCATGAAATTAGTTAGAATTAGAAAATGTTATAAATGCGTTTCGATCTGTATTTATAGGAAACTGCATCAAAAGTTTTGCGAAACCTTAAATTGAATTTTTGAATAATTCAGCGAGAAGTTTCGGGTAATAATGAGTGAGGGTGTGTAGCGTATGTGTTATTTATTTTTTGTGTCTAGACGATGATGATTATAGGTGTAGGAAGCAATTGCATAAAGAATTCATTGTACGTGTGGTGTGCAAGGGAAGACGAAGACAGAGAAGTCTGTGTAGTTCAAGCTGCAAGAACTGTTTTGGCGGATGGACGTTTTTTATTTGGTTTGCTTGCCGTGGAAGTGCGAGAGAGATGGTAAGATGGGAAGGGAATGAGCGAGAAATTGAAGAGGCAGCGGCCGTAAAAGGAAGCCATTAAAGGTAAAAGTTTTAAGAGGCTCGTCTCGGATTGTTTTTCATTGTAACTGCAATTTACTTTTATCGCTTTATCTAATCTCATGGCCGAATCGGAAATCAATCCCACTCTTATAATCGCAACTATAAATACGGGTTTAAGCTTCAGCAAGCTCAGCTACCGAAGGAAGAAACCGTGGGCCATTCAGTAAGTGTATATACTTCTGCTTTTATCGCATTGGACCTTACATGAGCCTCAACAATGAAATCTTTTTTATGGTCAGCAATCTGGATGTAATGCGTATTTAGCAAAGACCTCGTAAATGTAATGAAAATCATGTGGAATAATTTTATGAATGTACAGCAATAACAGGAATAGTCCAATTTTAATATTAATATAAACATATATTACAATCTAAAATAGAGCAATAGAACTTTCATCAGTTAACCAGTATATGTTTAAAAATCCTAAAACAAACCAAACAAAATAAAATAAAAACTAATTGTACTCATTTTTTTTCAAACAAGATTTATCGTTTATATTTTCTTTCTAAAAGGAAATCTCTTTTTGAACAAGTTATATTTTTATGGTCTAAAAGACTTCGATTAGTCCAATACTTGACAGTCATAGCAGACGTTTCAAGCGATTTCTGACTGAAATGATTATTTTCAAAAGAAATATTAATATTTAAAAAAAAAAATTCCATTATTAATAATAATAACATTTGTTGTAACAACAACTTCAAGAAAATTATAAACCAAATATAATAGTATTAAAAGGCGTGAAGGAGAGAATTCAGTCGTTAGCCCTTTGGTACAATTTGAACCAATATAGTTGTTGAAATTAAATAAAAATGGTAAATTGTCCGTTTCACATTTATTAAAGAATCCTCTTTTAAATTGTGATTAATTGTCTTCATTTGTATTGATTGTGTCACTGGATGGAAAAACTTACGTCATTAGCCCTTTGGTCACTTATGTAGGTAATAAAGTTTATTTTTACTGTTAACAAATTGTAATAAAGAAATACAATGAAATAAATATATAATTTAATTACTGCAAAGGGCTATAGACCATAAGTCTTTCTGTCTAAGAAAGTTAATTCACTTTTCAAACAAAGGATCACAATTCGAAGAAAAAACAACGCTTAAGATATAACAGCTATAGTTTGTTAACCTTTCTTTGTACCATTTGAGATTTAGATCGATTATTACAAATCATTAAATCATATTAGACATTCATTATCCAACTCATATGATTTCATGAAAAAAAAATAAGCTGATATACTATTTGGATAACTTAGGTGTTTTCTAACTATACTAGATATATATAATATTACAGTGTTATCTACGACGCTGGATGATTTACTACATTTTGTATACGAAAATTGATGAATTTTATTTTTTTATACAGTAAAATCTCTTTTGTACAGTTCATTTTTATGTCCTCAATCTTAACATTAGTATGAAATCAAGCAGTTGAAAATAAATTCGATCGATTTTTCAATTTATACTGTAACATCTCTATTTGTACAGGTTACTTTTATGAGGTTTTAAATTCCTCGATTAGTCCGGTTTCAAGCAGTCCGGTATATTGATTGAAACTCTTATTGACAACAACATTCTAATTGACATTTTTTTTTTCTGTTATAAGTATTAAATATTTTTAAATATATTTTTGTATAGTTTACGATTGATATTACAATTAATCCAGTTTAAAGCAAACCTGTATATTGACTGAAATGATATCCTCGTATAGTGCGGTATTCTTAAACAATAATGAAACGAACAACATCAATAATTTTATTTACTTCGGATTTTCGTCAAAGCGAATAAATCTTAACTACTAACTTTATTTTTGGTAGAAAGATTTTCAAACAAATTATTTCTTTCACAATTTTATTAATACATTTAGGATAAAACGGCTATAAATTGTAGTCTTTCCATTCATATTTTATGGAATTATTGTATATTTTGTTTTAAAGTACTTGATTAGTCCGGATTCAAATGGTCCTGCATGTTGGCAGAAGCGATTACACGGACTATGCGAAGAATTCCTGTACTGTAAGCGAAATTTGTAGATGTTTGCATACACTTTTCAAGCTGTTTTGTTGGTTTATGCTGCAAACTTTATTTCATTTTGCACTCGTAACATTGATATAAAAGTTGGCAATAAAAAGGTCTTAGTTTAGAATGTAATTTCTTATAATATTGATCCAAGTAAATTCTCACATATTTCACATAATCATATGTTGTGATTATTTTGTTGTTATGTGTAAATATACAAGTTAGTTTAATCACGTTGAGAACGTGACATCCTTTCGTTTACACGATTACTCCATAAATGTATGTAAAATCGTCTTTTTAAACATGTTAATTTGTTCACTTACTTCATCAACACCTCGCTTTTTTTCTTCTAAAAATGTTATGAAATACACTAAACATTTTAACATGATAATATTAATATTATATAGCAATACTTTGCATTGAGGAGCAACGATTATTTACTACAGAATGGTTTAAAAATTTCGAATCTAACTAAACATTAATTATGCAAAATAAATTGAAAAAGTTCTTAAATATAGTTTTTTCATACATATTTTTTTCCTACTTTCTTTGTGCAGTTTTAAAGACTTAGATTAGACCAGAATATTGGAACCTATGCATTTAACTTGCTGAATTTAAATTTTAAAAAATCTAAATAAAAGATAAACGTTGTAATACAATTGTTTCCAGTTTATGTGTTATTTGCGAACTAAATACACAGTGTATTCAGTTGGGTTTTGTGCGTGAAAGTTGGATTAATTGAAATTTTGTAAACTTTTGTTCATTTGTCCACGATTAATTCGGTTTATAAACAATTGCGCTAAATACGGTAAATTGATTCTGTACAAAGGAGCGCTTACGTAACGCGGGAACAAACGATTTTCAGGCTGAAAATGTCATTAAAACTAAAAATGTCATTCAAAAGCATTACGTTTCTAAATCGAGAATTTATGATGCACGACTTTCTCAGCAAATAACCGAACTATTTCAGACCGGACTAATTAAGGAAATAAATACATATAACAAATGAAAGCACGCAAAAAGAGAATGCGATTTATAAAGTTTGTTTGTCTCAAAATTTTCAAACCGCATTCATCAAAGCAGTATTATAAGAGGTGGTACTGTGAATTGGAATTTGTTACTTTTCTTTTACGGACTAATCGAAGCAGCACTATATGAGGTAGTACCGTGAATTGGAATTTGTTACTTTTCTTTTACGGACTAATCGAAGCAACACTATATGAGGTAGTACTGTGAATTGGAATTTGTTAATTTTTGTTATTCTTAATTGAAAGGAATGTATTAGTTTTTACACGATGAATTATACTATTCAATATAATTATGCTTTGCTTACAAGTTAATTACTTGTTCTTGAAACTACAAGCTAGTGTTTTCTCTACGATTTGACTATTTTACGCTTATTATTTATTTGAGTACAATGTATTCGGATACCCAATTATTATAAGCACTCCACCTCTTCTGTTTCACGTAATTATATGGTGTGTAAGCTTCACCACAATAACAGTTTTTGGTAACAACTGCTTCTAGCAACACTCACGACTTCGAGTCATCCGTCATGACTCGCATTGTGATTATCATTTACATAATTTAGAGTAGAACAAGAAGCCCAAGTCCACCCAAGTCTATGACTTACTGTCATCGTGACTGCAGTGGTTAGGAAGGACGTCTTCTTTCACGTTATTTTTTGCCTGAGTTTCTATTAAAAAATGATGAATGGACGTAACGCAACCGAACGAAAATTGTATTAAAATTAAAGGCACGTACTATCCTCGTATTTTTATGAGCCCAGAAAGTTCTTTTGCAGAAATGGAAACGTGTGTACAACTTTTACGTGTTGCTCGTCTTTGCACAGCTGGAGCGGTCCTTGGGGCAAGTTTAGAGCCTTACTGCACAGATGAAACGTATAGCAATTGTATACTTAAACGCCTGCCTTCATTTTGTATACTTAACACATTTTTCACGAATCTTCGAGCTCCACGCCGTTCTTGATTTATGCTACCATATAACGTCTACCTTCTAACTGCACCCAACCCTCTTTATCTCATTAAGTTTTATATTCCTCATCTGTTTATTTCGCACTTGTATAATGTATATATGCACAGTCTACATCACATAAGACTATCTATCTTACAATTTCCTGACTTCAGGTCATTTCCTATTTTAAAATGACTCGTTCAACATTTGAATTTTGTACACAATTTATATATAAAAAAAAACAATTTGCACTCTGATCTTGTATAAATAATTTAAAACATAATTCACAATTGTTTCTGTAGCTGATTTCTAGCAATAATAAGAGTAACATTTATTGCAAAAACTACAAGAAAAATATAAACTTAATTCAATATTAATAAAGAAATGCAAAGAAAATAAAAATATAATTCTATTGCTATAAACCATAGGTTTTTCTGCACTAGATACTTATATAGCATTTAAAATTATAAAATCTTGAAATTCATTTTATTTTTTTTCACTTTGTAATTAAGAATACAACAATTAAAAGTCATTATTATCTACTTTATTTTATTAGCTTAATTTTGTTGAATGTTGAAGTTGTCATCTTTAAGATATTCAATCTTAAAGATACAAAGATTTATTTCATATTTGGCAAAACCAAAATTTCTTTCTAAATAAATAAAACTTATCGGACTTATTATACTTATTACTATTTAATTATAATTAATATATAAAAGTCCGTATTCATAGAATAAATATATGTTTTTAAATTATATTTTTGTAATAAAAAGGATGTCTATATGTAATTATTTTAATGCAGTCTCACTAATTATTTACCTTGATTGTAGTAATAACAGGAATCTGTCCTTATATAAAAATATTTTATAATGCAATTGCATCAATGGTTTTTGATGTATAATTTGATATACATATAGAGAAGTCATTGCACAATGCAAGAATATATAATTATTTCTGTTTCGATATTATTTTTGTGGATGAATGCATTGACCATTAGGCGCTATAATAATGGGTTATTCTGGTCCAAAGTGTGTATTAACGATAATGTGTATACTTATTTTGAGAATACAAACGCATGACACAAAACGCGTTTACTATTTAAGGACTAAAAGTAAATGACTCATTCAGTTCTATCGCAATGAATTTATTTATGTAAATTACTTTAACATATAGTATTGAATATATATTCAGTAAATTATTTAATATTTAATTTTTAATTAATGTTATGTAATTCTCTATCTTATTAGGATTACATGTACGATTTCGAACAGAAAATTGGATTTATTATATTGTCATGTCTTCTGGACACCGTGGATTATCTCGTAGTTACTTTGTTGTGGAGTCTCTGAGGGGTTTATGAAAATCAAATACGAATATTTTAAGTAGTTTTATTGTACAGTTCAGTGTTTTTATGGATAAGTTAACTATAAAAGTGTAGATCTCCGGTTTTATTAACTAAGAGTTACATTCTTCTCTTAAGTTACTCGATAGCTCCTTCGAAGACTCTTCTGCAAAGACTAAGACTAAAGTACTATCGTTCAAAGACTATCAAATAATAACTACTCAAGACTTTCAATTTTTCAATTTTAGACTTTGTTTATTTAGTTAAGATATCAAACTAAGTACATAATGTAGGTGTTGCTGCCGTATATGAGCCTTAGTTCTTCTGGTATAAATCAGCACTTAAGACTAACTTACATTTAAGAAACAAGGCGACTGCTTATGAAAGAAGGCGGACCGATTACAGAATTACAGAATGAATTTTCCCTATGAGTGGAAAGTTACCCACTTTAATGCGTCATTACTAATCCTAACAATGTGTAGTAATAAAAATAGTCACAAAAGGGTGCTAAATGAGTCTGTAGTCTTATCATTACATCTGATTAAGATAACCGATCGGGCACAACAAAATATAGAAAATGATCTAAATATTTATGGTAAACAGTATTAGTATAAGGATATTCCTATATGGAAATGTATATCGTAAGGATAACGTACTTACAACTTACAATATAATTATAATTTTATCAATTTTGTGCAATTATATAAAATTATTATCGAATAGTTTAGTGTCACTAGCAATCAACCTTAACATTAAATACATAACAAAAAATATCGACTTGGCGTTACGTTAAAAGCTATTCTTATTTCAGTTAATAAAATATAAGTAAATAAAATATGCTTAAATAGTATTATTTATCTTCTTAAGAATTGATGGCATTACTTAGTAAATATATGGTATATAAGATAGTGTTGTTAGTATTCAAGAATGGTTGTCCAACGTTTGAAGAAAATGTAAACTACAACATGTAGTTATGAACGTGTGTATTGTCATCCCCAAGGACCATCGTTTTCGTGAAGAGGGTCGTTTTGTCTAATGATGTCTTAAAGCCTCTTAATTTCCGGATTTTGAGAGGGTTCCGAAATAATGGAGTTTTTGGGTGGGGTCGAAGATCGCCGATATTCTTTGTCATAGAAATAGCGTGCAACAATCGCTGGTTTTATCCAACCAAACGGTAGAGCATAAACATTGATAGAATTCCGCCAATGAAGTTCGGTTCAATGATCTCATAATGGTGCTCCATACAATTCCGATGATGAAATCGCGCACATGACGTGATATCCTATGCACTGGCAAGATAAAATTTTAATTTAATCACCTGACCCATACATCACACGATAAGCATCCTCCAGCGACTGCTAACAGCCATCGATCAGCTAGGATCAAAACGTAAAATCGAGATGAAGAACAGGAAGAGAGGAAAAAAAGTAATTGAAGAATATCGAGAGCACTGCAATTAATATGGAAAAGGCGAGATCAGCTTCTAATAAAGCCGGAGTTCCTTTCTTAATTAGAAAATTGAAGTTAGGTTCTTTAGTTATATTATCAAGATATTCATACTTTTTTACTAAGATTTGTGACAATTGACATTCAAATATATATGAAAGTATAATGTTTATAAAAATAACATGTTTGAATACTTGAGATCGGGTTCTAATAAAGTCATAGTTTCATTTTTGATTGGAAATTTTTAATTATTTCTTTTGTAATAATTGTCACATTTGACATTTAAATAAACATGAAGTTCTAATATTTATAAGAATGCTATCATCACTCAGCTAGGCTACTAATAAACTTGTAGTTACTTTGTCGAAAAGTAAATTATGCAACTGGATTCTCGACTATACGAAGTTTAATAACCGAAATGGAAAAGCATCCTGAAACCATAAACACGGGAAAAGACAATTTTCATATTTCGCTAAATAAATTCGTAGAATTTTGTTCACCTCATTCGATAAGGCCGTAAATAATTCGCGTAATAAAATGAATACGCGCGTGAAGAATTATCTAATTTAGTCCCGTGCCGTTTCAGGATGACTGCGATAAGAAATGAAGACCTTAAGGGTGTTACGTAAAGCCCCACGAGACGAATGCGAATTTTCGTTGCCGAGCATTATCCTAAATGCATAACGCTTCGTATTTACCATGTGCATCTTTCCGGTGAATTGATATTGATTCTGCGGAACAAGTATACATGCTCACCATTTACAACATCAGGTTGTTGCGTCTGGCTGGCTTTCGAGGCTCTGAACGCGATCATAATTCTGCTGCAATGCGAACTCGTTCCAATTCTTTAAATGTCATAAAAAAGGCGGTATTCTTTACGATGGATTAACGAGCTTGAGGTTAGGCAATCATAAAATTGTATAACGCAAACCTTCATTACAAGTAATATATATTATCTAAAATTTTTAGTAATAGAACGATTTTAATCGCATTTTGTGAGAAAAGGTCAGTTCACTTATCATTCTAACTAATTTATTATTTAATTATAGTACTCTAAAAAGGAAAATGTAGTGAGATTAAATATTACGATTCAAAGTTCCAACTAAAATATTTAAAAAAAACTGAAAAACTAATAATATTAAGCTTTATAGCAACATATGCAATAATATTCTAAGAAAACCAAAACAAAATCTGTTACAAAGGGCTATTGACCGATGAATTTCAGCCTCTGAAAAAATTATTTGATTAACAAATTATTAAAGTATCATTATTTAAGTGGTATTTCATGTGTTCGATTAAAATAATAATTAAATTGTATTCATTAGTAAAAAATCATCCTATATTATTATGAATACATCACATTGTTGCTGCAAAACAATTTTTTTTATAATTTCTAATAGTTTCTTCAAATGACCATGTAAAATTTTTATTTACTTATTACAAGTAAAGTATCTTGATTTCATCAATTGCACAAATAATTAATTAAGTACAAATTACTAGTAAATTTTTTCAAGTTATTTACCTACCTTGCACAGTGCCAAGTATAATTAATTGCCACATTATTTCCATTTCAATAATTGCTAAGTAAACAATATAGAAAATTATCTATAATTAATTAGTTCAATACCATATAGCGTTAGTAATGTAATCATATTACATAAATTATATAAAAACAATTAAACAATTAAAGGAAATACAATGACACAATTAATTGAACAAGAAGTAAGCCAGACATCCAAATAATGCATGCATTTTCTTGTATTGTCTTACATCCATCTTACCTTGTATAAATGATTTTTATTATCGTCTAGACGTGACTGAAATTGTCTAAACATATTTTTAACGACTTTCCACTATATTTCATTCATTCAATCATTGTAATTATTTCTCAATATATTCGTTGAATATAGTATTTGTATGTATGTCTTCATTACAATATATCTGTACTTAACAATAGTTAATATTTCACCAAAAATTATGTCGGAAATAGTTCAATTACCTTTGTTTTTAGATTTGTTTAATTATTTTTGTTTCACGCACATATTTTATTTTTTTGTCTGTTTATAGCTATTGCAACGAATATTGTTATTAGTGAATGAAAATATATATTGAAACAATAACTCAATTATAGTAATAATATATATTTATTGTCCAGAAAGATAAATTACAATAAAGAGCAAAAGAGGAAATACAAATGAATCAACCAGATTCAGAGATACAAATTCATAAACAGAATGGGCACACAATTAGCCGCTCTCTCAGAACTAAGCAACGAAGACAATTATAAAACAAATTACAAATGTTAAATAAAATGAAACAGTAACAATATTCGTGGTGATACAATTATAATGAAAAAATTGAAAAAAAAATGACTGGCTCAAATGCATGAAAACATACATTATTTATTTCCATTAGGTAGCTTTTCAATATGAGTGCTTGTTTAATGATAATAGGCAGGACACAGAAAAATTGCGAAATTGTGAAGCATACCTTATAAATAATTTAAAATCAAAGTTTTTACAAAAAAAAAGGAGTATAATCTATGGACGGTCATAGATTTTTTTTTCTTAATATTTCCTGTAGGTTACAAATTATAAAATTTATATTTATTTATTTTTTCTGTTTTACGGCAATACTTAGGTAGATAGCCTTTTTGTCACATTTATGTCTAATAAAGTTTATTATTTATTTCTTTAAAGAGTTCGTATTCACGTATTTCTGTAAATTATTACAATTTCCTAATTGGTTATTACTCCATTGTATTGAAGACTTAATTAACATCCCCCAACAGGAGATTACTTTGGTTTCCAATGCCACACTGTACACGCAGAACATCCGTTCTGTGTAAACGCCGATCTGGTACGTTGATCCGGATGTGCTTCAACTGGAAATCCTAAGTAAATTTTGATGGAACTTTGGGTATCCCAGACGTTATTTGAAATACTCCGCTTAACCTACCATAATACAATACATAACATGTCACCATTGTTGACACACTTATATCCATCGCCCTTTTATAAATCTTCAGTACACTTGACGCTTATCACGTATCAGCAAATATCCGTTTCCTTTAACTTTTCCACCTATATTCACATACTTACAAAAAGCTTTATATAATAACATGTATATGTTTAATTAGATAGCATTATCACAGACTATTATAAATAAATACACATATAACATTTATTCCAACAACAATTACAAAAAAACTCAAACTATAAAATGAAAGAAGAAATACAAAGAAAATTATATTACTGCAAATTGGTTTTTTATACCCTGTAATGTGTAAAATGAACTAAAAGTTAATGTATAAAATGTCTCATATTTTCTGAATTAGACCAGAATTCTTCATGAAAATCATCAGAGATTCAATAGTATTAGATCTATTTTCAAGCTATTTATATTTAATTTAATTTTACAAAAAAAATGTAGTGATTTTAACATGATACAAATGATTCAAAACATGTTATACAATATTTTAAATAATTTATCTTCTATAATATATTAGTAGTAACATTGTGTTTAAAAATGACTTAAAAATAATACGGAAATAAATTTATGTTAAATAGTATTTACATAGTAAAGATTTACTATCTTATGTATAGTAAATGAAAAGGTATTATTATTAATGAATTTAATAACTAACAATGCATATTCATGTGTTATAAGATTGATTAGTCTCGGTTGGCGTGTAATGTAATTGACACGTATACATTATTCCACGAAATGACACATTACGACAGTTCTAATCGCGAATTGTACGTTCGTACATGCATAAATAATGTCCGGTTGTGTTGAGAACTTTAAATGGAAGTACGATTTGGAAGTTCCTGCATTTGGAGTTCAGACTTTCACGGAGATGTCCCAAACCAGGATCGGATACATAAATATTTGCTGCCGGAGGATATAAAACTTTCGGCTGAGGACGATTCATCCATCCAATGATGGGTAAGTAATATCTTGTGGATAAAGTTTTCCTTCTATAAATCAATCAACATCAATATTTGTAATTGAAACCGTAGAATAATTAAATAAATCAAATTTCCTCTTTTTTCTCATAATTATTGTTATGCAACTTTACTTTCACCACGCATATTTTTTTAATTATTTGATGGTTATCATTAGGAAAATTGACATTAAAAAAGCAATTTATTTCAAACACACCCAAAGCACGCTTTGATTCGTTTCGATTACTGTAAACTTTTCGATATATCGTTATGAAATTAATTATTTTCACTCGTAAATTTTCGCATTGACATTCCTTTCTCTACAAATGTATATTTATTAATTACTATTTTTAGCAGCAATAAAATGTATTTACATTTATGAATGCTATAAACAAAAAGACACATAAATTAATTAAAATATGAATAAGAAAGCGACAAAACAAAAAGGGAAACATATAAGTGAGAAATTATAGTTAAATTTATATTATATTAGAAATATTTTCTTAGAATAATCATACGGAAAGGCCTTTATTTAAGTATTTCTTTTAGTCTTTCTATAAAAATACAAATTACCTAGGTTGTAACAATTCGTTGATCTTCGATATCATTCGGAAGAATAACCTCCATTTCTACTTCTAAACAATTTCTTCTTCGTGAAGATAGTAAAGTTGGTTCTATAAACAATCGATTTCATAAAGTTTCTAGTACCTTAGATTTTTATTGCCTTTTTTCGTGATATTTAATATTAATATAATTTTTTTATAAATTATAGTTATTTCATGAACTATTACAATAAACTTCACGTCATTCTATTAAGTAATATTTAAACTATGTTTTATAGTGTAATTACTCGACATAATTATCATGTTTATTTTGATTATTTATAGTTTGTAATTAAAACTAAATGTAAAATAAAGTAAGATAAGTAATTTAAGGCTTATTAAACAGCACGCTGTTGAAGTATAATGTATGAATTTATAAATAACCTATTTGTAAACTGATATAAGCACTACTTTTTAAAAAATGTTTAATACGAAAAGCTAGAGACTTAATTTTTTTTCGCCAACTTATGAGCTAAATTTATAACAATGAAAGCATATTGTATAATAAATATGTCTTTTTGACTTTCATAATTTTAATGAGCAAGAAACAATATTTCCTTCAAGTTCTGCATCTTCCTGTGTTAAATCACGATTTTAATTAATATCTTAAATTATGTCTCGATAAAATTCAGATAAAAAAGATTTAAAATAGTTTAAATAATATATCAATTTTCTAAAACCCTTTTATTCCCTTTTTACATTCTTAATAATTCCTTCAACAAATGCAATTCTAAAAGCAATGGTTTACATTGTTATAAATAATTTATCCATTACATAAATTTAACAAGCACTTAACTTTAGTATTTAGAATTAATGTTTATGAATCTAATTGAAAACTATTCTATTTGTTATTGTATAGTATATAAAGTGTCTCCAATTAATAATTGTAATAGTTATATATTATCATCCACTGATATTCCTTGAATGTAATTTATTGTTTATTAAACAATTTGAAATATTTTCTTCGTTTTTTTTTTAATATTGTCAACTAATTATTATTACTAAATATTATTTAATAGTTTTGCAACAATTTTCATTTTTCTATATTTTGCTATACAATCTTTTGTTTCATTCATGATTTTTTAAATGTATGTTTTCTTGTGTTACATAAAGTTAATTTATTACATTAATATTGAAATACTGAAATCTTATTGTTTTTAAAGACTGCCAGATAGTAGCAGATCGTAAAGAAAAATAAATATTTTTTTAACTAGATATTTTTGTAACTGCAATATTTTTTTACATAATTTTAAAATATTGTATTTTTTGCTTAAAGTCAAAAGATTGATTAACAATAATTTATTTCAACAACTACCAGCAAAAATATATAAACTTAATATAATAGTAATAAAATAACACAAAGAAAGACAAATAAAATATAATGCTATTGCTGCAAAGGGCTATAAACCATAAGTCTTTCTGCTCAAGATTTATTATTAAAGCCCTTCACTGTATTTCTTTTTCATAACAATTTACACTTGTCGATTTTCGTCTTTCATAAAGTAAAATTAATTATTCCATTCTATCTGATGCTCTTTTATGGTATCTATTTTAACGTAACTATTTTCACTTACCGATTTTTAAGTTTTGTAAAGTTAAATATGTTCTTTATGATTATTTTTAGTGAATATTTTCAACACAATCTTTTAGTATAATTTTCTTGTTGAGGATTAATATGCAACAACGTTTTACATAACACGAAAATTGCATGTTATTTAAAGAACAGCTTTTTTATTCTTAAACACGAAAGACTGTTAATCAATACCGGTATTGTGGATGTTCGCGATGTAATGGATTTAGCACTCGTGCAACAAGAATACTTGCTCTGCAAGAAATTGACATGTCATATTATATATGGCTTGCATTAAGATATAACTGTTCGCCTCCGGCAAAACTAAATTACATTCCAATCATATTACCTAGCGAAGGTAGTTTTTATTCGTCTTGGCGTTGGGAGATAAGCGGCGAAATGGAAGCACCGAAAAGTACTTTAAATAGAGACACCGTTGCTCGAGCTACCGAAATGGATTGATAGATCGGCCGAAGCTGAAATTCCTCGTGTGCCAAGGAATTAGCTGTAATTTATTAATTGGATGAAGACACTGAAGGCTAGTATCGTGTAACAGGATTTACGATGCGGTTCCTTGGATGATGCGGAGAGGGATGAAATTCTTTGTTTCCCGTCTATCCTCTCTCCGATGGTGATGAATATGAATACTCTGGATTAATGAATTCCGGAAAATTGGAAATGCCGGAGGTTCGCGGCTGGAATAACAAACGCTATCAGTATCCGGGGGGAAAGTTCGAAAGGGTTTGCGAATTAATTGGATAACGAGTGGCTGGATGTGGCGTGAGGGTTGTGGAAATAGAGAGATAGACCAACAGAGCGAGAGAGAGTGGGGAATCCTTGGAAGGACGACGTGGTAGGAAGGAAGGCAAAAAGAAGCACGACGTAAAGGACAATCATCGAGGAGGGAGTCCATCCTTCGGAATGGATTTAGTTCCCGAAGATGACCGATTGTAGGCGCAGCGCGTGAGCGTGCGAGAGGGAATCTCGCGGCAGTTGCGTCGCGCTCATCTTGCAGACGGCTTGTGATTCTTATCCACCCTCAACAAAAACCACGTGCCGACGCTTTATCACGTGCTCCCCTCGGCACGCACGACATGTAGATTGGCGTCGAGACGCGACAAACTTCCACTAGGGATACGGATTCTATATAGTTCTTGCGATCGGGCCGGGCTGCTACCCCCTTATAGATTTCATAGAGATGTCTTCTCACAACAACAGGTAAGTCCCACCCCCCGACCGAATTGATAACCAATCGGATCACGCATCTAACAAAAAGATGATCCAATTACTACGCGCCTTTCCTATTGTTGTGACATGCGCGAAATCTTCATAATTCATTCATAACTATAGAAAAAAACCTATCCAAACACGCATCACCAACCATTCAGCAGAATCCCATATATATATATATTATTAAATTCAGCGTTTCACAACCAATTTACACTTTCAGTAGCTTGAAATTATTATTTTTTTAAAGAAATAAAATTTAATCTTCCTACTATTACAATAATTGATTTGCTTTCTTACTACATGACAACAATAGCTTTAATCATTTCATTAATTATCATCAAAATTAATATGTTAAAGATTCTATTGAAATACGCCCTAATTGTTGCTTGTGACAAGTTTACAAAACTTATTTAAATTGTCATCGATTTAGTTTCATTCAAATCTCTTAATTTATTAACTATTTAGAACATTTCCCTATATCGTTTATCGAATTCATTAATCGATTTTTTTAAATAATTTATACTTTCTTTATAATTTAAACATATTTTGTTAGTTATTACTTATAAATTAGTAAAAGTTCTAGATAATTTTATTTATTTCTTTATAAATTTTGTTGATCCAAAAAGTTGTCGACCAAAATAGAATTACCATTTACTTGTATCATAGCATTCAGCACAAAAATTAAAATAAACGTTATTAAAGTAACAACTATTATTAATTTCATTATACACATAATCTATTATCATTGAAAATATTTGGACTAGTCTTAATAGCGACTTATAAAACTTTATACTTTTATTTATTATTATTTGAATATCTTTGGTTTTTATATGTTCACTATTAAAATACATATAATAAGTATTAGAGAAGAATAGGAAGATCTATGATCAATAGTTCTTTGTAGCAATGAAACTTTACTGTATTGTTTTTATAATAATTGTTGTAATAATAATGATTATTATTATTTCTAATAAACTTTCTTTTACGTTGAAATTGATGTTTATTTCAAGATATAAATAACTTAACTTATATAAATAATATACAAATAAATATTCTGAAATTTACAATATAAATTTCATTAGAAATTAAATTCTCTGTTATAGAAACAAATTATTTGGTTATTATTGTTTAATAATGACGATTTCAATCATCTTATTTATTTCATATAACTATTGTATTAGCCTTTATATTTTATTTCTAAAAGAAATAAATTATTACTATTGAAAAATGTGTATATTATTATATTAAAAATGTAATTTAATTATTATTGACGCATAAACTAAATATTATGAGACAAATTCTAAAATTCATTGTTATTTTTATAACCAATTAAGTTATAATAAAGGAAAGAAACATTTTATTAAGAAAAAATCAATGTTTCTATTTTTTATTAAGATTAAGACCACTTTTATGTTTCCAAATAAACACCATGTGGTTCTAAATTATTATATAAGTCTGTTTGAATTAATTGTGTAATGTTGAATGTCTTCTCTGAATCAGTCGAGATATATTTTTTGTTTGTTTTTCTATTCCATCTAACACGATCTGTTTCGTATTAATTTGAAAATAGATTATGGACGATTTACAGATATCAATCAGACAAACCCATCACTTTCAATGGGAAATAATTAAAAAAAACACATATTATCAGGGATAACGATACATTATTTCGTTTCACACTTTATCGCCGTAACCTCAGAGGTTAATGTGTAGACATTTACCAAATATCGTTGAAAATACGTTAGAATTCTTATCCATATTATTTTTGATTCATTGAATACTAGATATATTTTTGATATATATTATTTTGAATAATATAAATAGAGAAAAACAGAATTAAATGTGTTTTTCCGCCTAATTTTGTATTAATTTGTTTTCATATAATTTATAGAATAATGAGGAATTATTGATAAAATTCTATAATTGTATTTATATGTTTTTGTATATTAATATTAATTAATGTTTGAAGATCTAAGATTAGGCAATATTTAGTTTATAGCTTTATGAAAAGTTAATTATTTTAATAATTTAAAAATATATTTACAAGAATAAACTTATTTCTTAAAATATCCAATTAAAAATTAATTAGAGACTACTTTTAACTATTAAATACACAACATATAAAAATAGTTGGTAAACACACATTAAATAGTTTATTACCCATTTCACTACGCTTTAAATTATACATTTATCCAATTAAATCGTTTCACTGTGAAGAGAATCGTTGTAAGCAACCCAGGAAATGTACGACGTTCATTGATAATATGCCAAGTGCTTTTTTTATTATGCGTTTCCAAACGTGCTTTTTTTTAGTGTAAACGTTACTTTCTCTTGTAAATATTTCAATTATATTTGTGACATGTTTGCTTTTCTGTCAGACGCTTTATGCAGATGACGATGATCGTGCTATTAGAACAATGGATGTGTGAGTCTGAATTACATTGTGAAGTGAATGACAAATGGGTATTTGAAAGTTTCAAAAATGTATTTCTTATAATTATATAATTGTCACGTCCGTTGTTTCGCTGTTGGGTGCTTCATGGAAGTAACTCCCAGTTATGGAATATTGTATTATGTAATGCTGAGTGTTACAATAATTGAAATAACCGGCTTTCATTAGTCCGGATTTAATATAGTACAGTTTGAAAAATTGAAAAAACAAATAAAATTTTCAGCAGAATACAAATAAAATCTAAGAGGTTTAGCTGGGTGTTTTTACGTGGTTTTAAAGACCTCTATTTGTCCGATTATACGAAGAAATGCTTTTAATTGAGTTAACGTAAATGTGATATTTTAATTTACTGTTCATTAAACATTGTGATATGGATTAAACTCTTATTTAATAGAATATATTATAATCTTTCTTGCTTCCGAACTCATTTGTTAAGAGATTTTGATCTAAATTGAGCATCGTTGATGAGATCTTTTAGTTTTATTACGAAATTACATAATAAAAACTTTAAGAAAGCAATCGTAACTAAATCTAACATAATCTAAAGTATTCTATAATAATCTGATTACGTTTGTTTACATTTTGAAGACCTTACATAATCTTCAATTAACTTTTATACATTTTGTATAAAAATCTCTTCATTCTTTCTTGGACTAAAGGACAATTTAAATGCGGAATTCATTTAATGAATGTTCAATATAAGTTAGTTAATGTTACTACTGTATTAAATATTATTTAAACGATAGAAATAAATAAGATTTCAAATATTTGTTTGTTTTTAAAAACTTATTTAAGTATAAAAAAATAGTTTATAGTAATAATTTGGAAGGTCACAAGATTAATAATGATAAACTTATGATAATTGAAATTTGTATATTAGAGTTTTTATCAAATATTTTGACTTGTTACTGCAATTTACGTAGCAAATAATCATTTAATATATGGGGTAGGTAACTCTTGGCTCCGGCACTGTATTGTTTTTTGAATCAATGATTACTGCCCTTCATCTTCATTACATGTGGTTCTCTAAATGTTTATTTAATAGTTATAATCTTCTCAATTAAATTTAAAAATCTCAAATTTAAAGCAATAACAGGGCTATTGGCTGTAGTGTTTCCGCAATTTACAAAATATTATCTGTTAAATGTAACTTAATAACGGTTTTAAAAAGAACGAGAATAAGTTTAATCAATGGTTGATTGTTTTAATAAATATTGTTATTTTTTTCTGTTTAAAAGTGTAGTGTAATTAAACATGTTCAGTATCAGTTTTTTTTTTATGAAGTGCTAGGTTCTGAGTATGTGAAATATATATAGCATGATACTTCGGCACGGCACTCTGAATAATTACATTCGTTCAATATATTTGCTTAAATGCAGAAACAGATAGGATAGTTGCGAAGCGATGAGTTCCTTAGCCTTTCTCGGTAAACTAATAAAAGATTAATATTATCATTAATGGTTTTTGCTCATTTAATGCTTAATATAAGAAGTCGTAAGAGTTCTGTACCCGATAAATGCCATCCTCTAATCCTGCTTGAAACGATAAAAAGCAAATGATGCCGATCAGTTTTAATGGAATTAATTGGGCCCGAAATGAACTTGGGATGTAGAAGGGCGGACGGAGGATCTGCCGTCCTCTAAAGATAGCAATCTGTCTATCTAATCCCATGCGAAGCGCAAAATTAATAGCAGATGATTATCGCACGAACCCCTCGTCGAAGCTTCCGAAAAATTAAAGATTAATTCAATATGGAACTACAGCGACACTTCCTGGCTCTTAACGCGCCCTTGGGTATCTCCGACATCCGTTAATGTTTATTGGAACAATGGATATAAAGATTAGATCATTATTCAAGAACGAAATCTCCGATCTTCCCAGAGGCGCACCCTGTATCAAAGAGTTATGTAACATGTGAGATGACCAAGTGCAGTGAATCGGACAGTCATGGGTGGCTAATTACATACCATTTGGGCATCGCCCATTTTTTTTTTTTTTGATCGGTCGCATTTATATTCAAATTGTTGGAAGATACCGTTTGTTCGATACCGTTTGTTGATTTACGCTTCAAATGGCGTGTGGACATTTTCTAAGATTTCGCATTCAGAATTCGGGGATGGGAAAATGTATCATCGAAATAGCTTTCAATTTGGTTTCCTGTCGATTCCCCACTCTCCCATAACAGGAACGAATAATAATAATAATATCGGATGGAGGTTCCCTGCATACTCACTATTATCCTCTATCTCTTCATGTAGGTTTACCCCCGTCCCTACTACTACTTGCCTTCCATTCAATATTCATTTTGAACAAAATTCCAATTTTCTTCTCCTCTCGCTATCATTGCAATTTATGCTTATAATATATAATAATAACAACATTTATTGAAACAATCATAATATTAAATAATAGTAAATTGGATTGAAATCAACTATTATTTATTTATGTATTAATATTGTACTAAATATTATTATACAAAATAATAACTTATTCCTATAACTCAGCATTACTGTATTAGGGTATTCATAAAACACGTACGCTTTAATCCAGTTTCTTTATAATAATATATGATTAGCTTAAGAACTTGGAACCAATACAATATAATTTCAAGTTAAATAACGATGAATTTGTAATATAATCGATAGACCTTCCTCAAATACATTGGTAAACGAAATTATAGATAAAATATGAAAAGACGACTTGATTTCAGCAAAGAAATTTAATCTATGGAAACTTGATCTCATTTCTACTAATTATAAGTTTCTTTTAATACGATTTCCATATTAATCGCTTCATTACATAAATATTTAAAAAAAACTATCATATAAAAAGAACGGAATACTTAATTATTTGTCGATAAAACAATATATCTGTTAGATTTTTGTAAATTTGATAAATATATTAGTTTCAATTTTATTTATAACAATATATTTTATCTGTAATAACATACTTACTTATAGGATATTTGATATTTTTGGTTGAATTTTTTAAATTTTATTTTAAATTTCTGTTTTTTTTAAATGAAAACTTGAATGTCTACATTTCGAAATCTATTTATTGATTGGGTTTTGTCTCAAGGGGTGTTTGCATTGACGGTAGTGCTGGCAATTTGTATGATCCATTAGTAAATAATTTATTGGTTTTCCTATACCATTTATTTGTGGTTTGTTATAACTTCTGAATTGTATGAATGAATATTTGAAATATGATTTTCTGTAATACAGTAGACGTTCTTCTTAAAGTTATTAATAATTAAATTACATTTAATATTCACTTACCAACAAAACTATTTTTCTAGCCTTTGATGAAACGTCCATTTCTGAACTATAGTTTAGTTTAAGTGGAACTTTTGTTGTCCGTAATTTATAATTATATATAATTTATGTTAGCCTCATGTTATTTCAATTATTTACTATCTATAACAATTTGAACATTCAATTATAATTTTCATTAAAAATATTTTACTGTAATTTA
Source organism: Nicrophorus orbicollis (assembly GCA_018845635.1). Lineage (NCBI taxonomy): Eukaryota > Metazoa > Arthropoda > Insecta > Coleoptera > Silphidae > Nicrophorus > Nicrophorus orbicollis. Next base: position 1,210,267 of record JAFMTC010000106.1, on the reverse strand, counting down.
TTGTAATTGATATATTATTAAAAGAATTATCTCCTCTTTGCCAAAATGTCATTAAATTTCTAAATCATTCTTACATAGTTAATCAAATTTTAATATGTAATTATGTATAATTTGATTTTCGTTTTTCAATGATTTATTATTTTGTTTAATAGAATATCAACAACATTAATTCAATTAAAATTTTATGAATAATAAATATTTAACAATTACATCCTTATTATAATTGTAATATTCTAATGAAAGTTTTTACTAAATTTGTATTCTATTGTTGAAGTTTTTATTGTTCCATTTTTATTTTAAACTATTAATTTGTTATTCATTTTTTTGTGTGTTTGCATTATTTTGGTTTTGTATTTTTTTTCATGTAGATATTGTATAATTATTTAGTATTTATATTGAAAATTTATGAAAAATAATTATCTAATAATGAACCCTAGTAATATAAAAGTACATAATATTCTAAATTGATTTTATAATAATACATTTTCATTTGAAAACGTCAAAATTAAACATTTAATACCGTCGGTCGAATTCTTCTAACTGGATGAAACAAGCTTATTTTATTCAATAAAAGTTAATTTTGAAAAATAATGTTTCGTTCATAATGAACGTAAAAAAATCCACTGGTTATTTATTATATTTTACGTTTTAAGTAGCATTACTATTTTACAAATATTGTTATTCGTTGCTTCGAATGTGATATGCTGTAGGTATATTACGAAGTTCAGGCCTTCGGAACAATATCAATTCAATTAAACTGCGCCTGCATATGTTACGACATCATTATTTCGAATGCAACATCAAGCTGTGAGATAAAGAGTTGGAGAATAACCGTGTACTCCATTATTTGTTGGGTTATATTAACGATGAGCGTATACGAAGCAAATTATATAATTCTTATACAAATATGTATTTTGTTATTGTGTTTGAATTATGTTTCTTGGATTCATTTATAATGAAAAATAAAACACATATATTGTTTTATTTAACTATTATTTACACATTTTGTGTGTTAATAAATTTTTCATACATTTGTGTAATAATTAATGTTTATTATTTAATAAAAATCTAAAACAATTAGTTAACAGTTAAATATAAGTAAAAGATAATATTTTCTATTAAGAAAATGTCTATTAATATTTATAAAGATATTTATTGACCACACATTAGACCAAAGTGCTATTGATATTATTAATAAATAAGATTAGTATTTATTTACTTCTTAATGATTATTAGACTTAGAACCGTTAATTATATAACTTTATAGTAATATATATTATTATGTAATTATGTCAATAATTACATATAAAAAAGTATGAAGTAAAACCATATGAATCATTGTTTTTTTTTTCAATTTTATGTATTTTAAACTATATACATTATTATATCTATCTTCAGATAGCTCAAGTTATTATGTTTTTAGTGACTTTATGTTTGTATATTATATTTTATTGATAATTACAAATGTGTTTGAGTGTTATATAAAAGTCTTTCTAAGAAAACTGAAAATGATTATTTTTATTTGGTTGTAAAAATAAATTTTTGTTCATGTAAGAACAATATATATTTACAATTAAATGATTATTTTTGTTGTGGCGCCACTAGGTATGTGAAGTAGGTAAGTGACAGTTGATAGAAAGAGTTTTTAACCACATAACCACAATATGACAAATGGACAGTGGGTTGGGATACGTCCATAGACTTTCAGCTCTCGCTGTGAAGTTTCTCAGCTCTCGTTTTGAAGTTTTTCAGCTCTGGCTGTGAAGTGTGTGGAAGTATCCCAGAACAATCCACTTTTATTTTAACAACATCTTTAAATAACAAAAACTGTCTTATGAAACAGTTCATCAATACCATTTGTATGTCATGCACAAAAGTATTTTTGAAAACTTTATGTCAGTTGCAATGACATTTGTCATATTGTGGTTATGAGCAAGAATGATAACTCAAACGCTTGCCAGCATCTGAGAAGTATCTCATACACTGGCTGAAGATGAAATCTTCGACTCTGACTTGCGTAGACAAGACTCATCATCGTCTATGAGAGATGATGATAATGAAGATTGAATGGTTTCTGCGAGTCATATTCCATCATGTATTTGCTTATATGCACTTATTCTGTGACGCACCTTTATTATTTATTTCCTGCACAATTTTGAACATCTGTTGCCGGCGAGTTATTTTTTAAAATTTGTGATCAATGTATTTATTTTGTATATAGGTGTTCTGCACGACCCTTATTTTATTACTCGTAGATACCGATAATTCTTCGTCATCAACATCTTTTTCAGACGACGATGAGTATTCTCTACGTAACTTAGGGTCAACGATTTCATCGTCGGCCACTGTACGAGATAGCTCCCCGATGCTTGCAAGGGTTTGAGTTGTCTTTCTTGCACATAACCTCAATATCACAAATGGACAGTAGGTTGGGATACGTCCATAGACTTTCAGCTCTCGCTGTGAAGTTTCTCAGCTCTCGTTTTGAAGTTTTTCAGCTCTGGCTGTGAAGTGTGTGGAAGTATCCCAGACCAATCCACTTTTATTTTAACATCATCTTTAAATAATAAAAACTGTTTCATAATGGTTCATCAATACCATTTGTATGTCATGCACAAAAGTATTTTTGAACACTTTATGTCAGTTACAATGAAATTTGGTGTTTGAGAATGATATCTCAAACGCTTGTCAGCATCTGAGAACTATCTCTGGCTGAAGATGAAATCTTCGACCCTGGCTTACGTAGAGAAGACTCTTCGTCATCTAGAAGAGATGATGATTATTAATATTGAGCAGTTTCTGCGAGTCATATTCCATCATGTATTTGCTTTATAAAATAAGAAAATCGTCGGCTTTACAATACTTTATTTTTCTGCTCTCACAAACTCTTTCTATCAACTGTCACTTTATTAAGATGGCCGTTACATACTCAGTGGTGCCACAATAATTTTCTAGTTATATAGCATTTTTTATATATCTTAAGTTTTTTTTTACCAGTTACTATTTTCACTTAAGAAGCTTAAACGGAAAACGTTAGATTCACTTGATACAGCGTAACAAGAATGACGACAAAGTAAACCAAAAATATAATAATAAGTAATTATCCTCACTTCTTCATTTCCTTCTCCAGACAACAAAACACATTTTTTATCGTCCCTTGGTCATTCTCCACGTTTTGTCGTCGTGATATATGGACGAACCGGTAATAAAAGTGCCTTACGTAAAGCTCGTATTTTGTTGATGCTTTTACGTTGCCTTTTTCGTTCATCTTTTATTCGTTCCTTTTTTAGTGGAACAAAAAAATAGAATAACTTGGGTATACTCTGATGGTCGAAAAGTGTATGTTTAAACATGTAGAATGGGCGCATTTATGGTGCATTGCGAGCATTAAAATGTATAATTTAGTGTACACGAGAGATAAGTATGTTGGTAAGGTTGAAGTAGGAAGAGAAGAGGATATCGAGCGTGCTTTTATTTCGTGGTGAGGAAAACTGCGTCCTCGAAGAAATCGTTTTCAAGCGAAAACCCGAATTTCCCTTCAGCATAAGGATGGGAGGACTTAGGGTTCAGTACGTCTGTTGGGAGAGGGTGAAAACGGAGGTGAAAGGCATCCCTGTCCATTCCCTTTATTTCTCTTTTGCAGTCTCCCACTTTGTTCCACTAAATGTCGTCACGAGTTATTTATATCCGTGCACACTTAATCATAAATCTAATACATTTTATTAACGGATAAATTGTGTTAATTTATACCTCGTACATTTATCATCGAACTCTCCCTTTCATCAGACAGTAACTTCTAGTTTCGTTGTTGATTTCCTCCAGTTCAATTAACATGCAATCATACAACAATCATATGAGCGTACCAAGAATGCGAACAGTAAAGACTTCCAGCCAAGCGAAACAGATTATTTTAATACTATGATTGAATTTAATTATTCTTAAGTAATTTTAACACGCTTGATGAATTCTGCAATAATAAATATTTATCAACTCATTAAAGTCAGTAAACTCATTTTCTAATACCATTAAGTTATCCTGCAAAAAAAGAAACATAACTATTGTATAAAGTTAAATTATGTTTTTCAATTATATTTTTGTTATTTTCTAAATATTCAATATTATAGTGAATTCTTCTTATCCGAAATCATATTTTTTGAGGTCTAAATGCATTTATCACAATGCCTCCAGTTTGTTGCAATGAGATTTACTCCCACTCCAAAATAATGAATATAGTTGAAGAAAAATCTGTGGCTGTTAACCCTTTGGTCCTTTTGGTAAAAACAAAAGATTATTATTGAATGTAGCAAAAATTTTATAGTGATTTACTAATATTTAGTTTCTCTTTTGAAAATTTATCAAAAATACCTGTGATAAAACACTAATGTTCTCGAGCGTTTAAAAACAAGTTTGTTGAAATACAAATGGGCCATCATCGAATGAAAGCACTTAATACGTCTTCTGGTAATATTTAGCACCCAAAAATCGAATTAAAAAAGAGAATACACAGACACATACCGTGGTCAATGAACAGCGAGCTCATTTCGCATCGCATGGTTTAAAAATAAAAACGCCCATTTATCCACAGAAATAACCCCATTGTCTCGAGGCGATTTTAAAAGGTCTGTTTGCGCTTGCGGCGATCGACCTGCACATCTCGAACCGGTACTGAATAAGAAAGAACACAACACTTCTTCAGATCTACCACGGTATGCATAATTATCTCAAAATTCGTGTTGCTTGGACGTCTTCTCTTAATAGGAAATACACGTAACCAAATACATGTCTCGAAAGCGCTTTTCACCGTGAAACTCCTGTCCGTAATAACACATATGCAGATGCAGTAATTACTCTGGATACGAAAAACACAAACAGTTTCTACCTTTCGCCTGATCACTCAGCTGTTTATAGTAATAAATCATGTGTGACTGTGTTGGAAATATTTAATTAAATATTAAATATCTATACATTTAAGAGTTATCACTTAATTATAGTTATTTATTTTATTGAGTATTTGTTATTTAATTATATATATTTTATACAAGCAAATTATTTTAGAATACCTGAGGCAAAATAAAATTTTAATGAACCAAAAATTGTTATTTACTAAAAATAATTTAGTGAAACTAAATATTTACAAATGCAAAGTAATAATGTTCCCTGAAAACTTAACAAGTAAAAACAGAACAAGTACATCAACGTGTATAAGATACATGAATATTTTGTATTGTCGATGTTTTGTTTTGTTATATGGAGTGGACTTAAATATTTGGATATTTTTTCAATTTTATTGTTATTATATGTGTTTTTTCTTCACTGTTTATCAGAGACTGTTATAATAAATAAATTTATTATAATTATTTTCTTTGAGTTGTGATTTCATATTTGTTATAATTATAAATAATAAATAGAAAATGATAATTTAATATAAATTTATCTGAAATGCTTATTTTATTATCATGCGTATATTATACCAGTTTCTCTCACAGTAAGTGTAAGAAACTATATATTTTTCAAATATTGTAGAATATTTTTAGTAATAAGTCAGTAATTAATGTGTTTATTCAACAATTATTATGATTATCGGGTGGAAATATGTATGAAAGTTGTAATTATTGTTAAAGTTTTTCTTCTTTATTTAATATAGTAAATTATATATTAATTGTAATAAATGTTATTTTTTATTATTTGGTATTATAACTCTATAAATGATTGATTAATAACATGTTTTTTGCATTTTTTTTAGAAAATATAATTTCGAAAATTGGTAAATTGATAAATTATACAATGTCAACAATAAAATTATTTATAATGAATGAGAAAATTCTTGGAATTATGCGATTTTACAATTTGTGTATAAATAGTAAATAATTATATTATTCAAACTAGGAAATAGTAAAAGAAAGATTTCAAAAATCGCGTATTTGTAACTTTCTTGTGTATTCAATCTTGGATTTATGTGAGCTTTGGTGCTGAAATACACTATAAAGTATACAAGGAAATCATTCAACGGTTATACACTTTTACTTTCAAACAGATTGCCTAGTTGTAGTACTACTAGGTAAAAATAGTTACTCTATCGGTATTTCTGAATGAATGGAATATATAAACAATAACGTCAGGCATTCATAAACACGCTTCACGGTATATTTTATTTTTTCCGATGTCTGTTCCTTTTTACTTATATATATATATATATACATAACACCATTAGCATGCGTAACGTATAGTACACGAACGTACGAGCAGTATTTATACGAGAAATAAAATACTTACATACACGCAGGAAGAATTTCGCTATTTTCTTTTTATTTTCGGCAAAACAAAGCAAATTAATGCAAACGTTTTTACGTTACGTTTGATTATATGAATGCAAACTCAACTAAACTATTGTTACAAACTTTTATACATTAATGACAATTATTTTAATAAGTATGTTCTTTCTTTAGAAAAAGTTTACTAGAAATTATATTTTCAAAAAATAGTTATATAAAATTGAAATCTGAATTAATAGCACTTTATCATATATTTATGCAAATAAATAACAAAATGGTAATACAATTAAATTTTATTAAAGGGAGAAATATAAAGTTTGGAAAACGTTAACCAAAAGGAATATTATAACATTTTCACGTATCGATATTTCCGTTTTATTTTTATGTTTAACTAATTTTTAACGTCACGCTGAAACTGAAAGTCTTTGTTGTTTGCTTCTCCGTAATCTCCATTACACATTTTGGGTCGCAAAAGGTCACATTTCGAAGTTGCCGGAAAACCGGCTTGTTTGACTACGAACAACAAATTGTTTTATAATTTATGGCTATCTGCTAATGATCTCCGTTATTAATCGTAATGGCCTTTATGAATGATAGCAGACGATTAAATGTTCGTATCGTAATAAAACAAGCACAATACGTTTATACACTTAATAAATTTCTGTCCAAATTATACACAAAGGCGTATATTATAGAAGACAATAAATTGTACGTGACATACCTTTTTTTTCCCTACGATATTTGCATAACGAAAGAAAGTTTAAATATAAACATTTACTGTTTGTTGATGTTTTGAAATGCAATTGTTGCTTTATTTTTTGTAATATGTTTTAAAAGGTTGAAAATACAATCCTATCGATATAAATGATTACTTAATGAATATTAGTAAGTCGACAAACAATTTCTTAATTGAAGCCACAAAACCAAATAACATATACGTATTTTAGATTAGGGACTTTTACATAATGATGTTTTTTTCTTTATGTTTGTCGCAACAAGAAAGAAACCGCAAACACCATTAAATAAATCAAGTGTTATCGAATTTCAGTGGAACCTCGGTTGTCAAACATAATTTATAATTTGTTATTAAATTTAAAATTATAACGTTTATTACAACTACTAAAAATTACATAAAATATAAATATGATAGACATTGATTAACTCTTTTATCGTACTTTTTAGTATTTGGAGAACCAAAATTATATTGGGAAACCTATATGTCTTTGTGTTTGTTATATGTTCGAAGATTTATTGTAAGGGTGGGCACGTATGAGGTCAACAAGAGACCAATTTTCATATACTGTATAGAACCATGCTACAGTTACAAATCATATATTACAGCATAAATTAGGACACTTAGCTGATAAGAAAACTATCACTGAAATGCAAGACCACCCACAAAGTTCAACGCTTCACTTAGTCAATTGTCGAAATTTTGTGAAAGAAGTTCTGAAATAATAACAAAGAAATGAAATTAAAATTCCAACGGGAGCCTTGACTCAACAAAGAGCCGTATTTCCCCAACTGCGGTCTATCGTATAACTGTACATATATATATAGTGGAAATAATGTATTGTTTGATTTTTGTTATGTTTTTTTTCAAATTGTCGTTTTGAAAAAATAAAGTAATAACAAATATAACAAAAATTAAATAACAAAAATAATGAGTGTTCAATGCATAATTAGTAATGAAAATGAATGAGTAGTTCGTACATGAATTTTGTCAGATGTTATCTGGAATGTGTATGATAAATATGCAAAGTACGTAATTGTAGTACAAGTAAATTATGCGTTTAATGTAGCCATTAAATTAATGCAATCATTTCTTTGACAATTGTTTGTTATATAAACCGCAATTAAAGTAATTGCACGTATGAAACGTTGTTACATTTTTATTCTCAACAATTTGTTTTTTATATGATATACGTGATTACATTGAAATACGCTGGATAAATAAATGCGAATATGTAATTATGTGCGAGGTATTTCAATTAATTATTGTAATTGCAATAAACATAAATTTATTTTAAACGCGTATACTTAAATAAATATATGGTTATATTATTCATAACATTCTTGGAAAGTTACAATTACCCTTCAGTATTTATTGAATTTTTGAGAATTATTATGATAAGAATAATAATACAAAATATAAATTTAATACAATAAAATGAAGAAATAGAAAAGAAAAATGTTATTGTTGTAAAGGGCTATAGACTATAGGTCTTTCTGCCATATAATAAGAATATTGTAGTATTATAATAATATTAATTTGAAATGGATCACATAGGGTGAAAAGACAAATGGTTGTTAGTCTATATCGGAACTGTTGTTCTATATTGAATTTGTGCTTGTATACTCATATAAATTGTATGGTCTATGCTATAGACCGGAGGTCGCCAAACTCCTTGATAGTCCGAACCATTTTTTAAAATTTGAAATTAAATACGTATTTCAAAGGTATGCAAAAAGATATTAAAATAATAGCACGAAAATGAAAAGGGGAACTCTAGTACATTTATCGAGAGTCGCAAATAATCCTTCAAAGAGCCGCATGTGGCTCGCGAGCCGCAGGTTGGCTCCTGAGGTATTTTTGTTGTATTTAAACGTATAATATTAATGCTTCCAGTTATTGTAATACAACGAAAGTTATTGAAATGCTTGATTATTGTGATTTATTATAAGCTTAATAAAAAAAATGAAAGAATAAAATCAGTAATTGATTATACAAAATTCAACTATATTAGATTAAACTGTGTCAGTGTAATTTCTTAATAATAGTCAATGTATTTACATTTTATTTTCTTTGAAGGAAACCACATCATTACATAATAAATGTTTACGTTAAGAACAAAGTTATTGAAGACACAATCCTCTTTTAAAATAAATGCACGTAATATATAAGATAAGGCAATATTTTTACTTTGAAATACCGAAGCGGATGTGGTTCATACATAGCAAAAATAGTTTGATTGCACTTCTACCGCGTTATTTATTTTCCAACGAAGTAGAGCAGCCGAGTTTCGAGATACGCAAAAATCGTGTATTCCTTTTCGTGGTAGAGAGCAACGTGTGGTTTGGTTTCGTTCAAAGAAACTGAAATGTTTACATTACAGTTATTGGTACGACAATAGACGGTAGTGTTTGCTCTTTGAGGCACAAGACAAGAAGCCATAGAAATGTAAACACAGGTGCGGAGAGCCGCCCGGGTCACGGAAATGCGCCCTCAGCTGGTTTCGTAACATCCGCAACAAATGAACATAAAAAATATGCACCGGACGTTCCTCAATTGCGCGCGTTTAATTTGAAAATTTCAAATTTCCGCAAATGCGCGCTTTAAAATTTCCCATGTGAAAACTGTAACGTTCCCAACCACTCAAACGTCTCAGTAAAAAGAAAAACAAATGGAAAATTATTCCACTATGTCTGAATATTTAACATAATGAAAATGTTACGTAACAAACAATTTGGAAATGCATAATTCAGACAATCATCAATTCACATAACGGACAATTACATAACACATAATTTGGATTACGAATAATTCATATAGCGAACAACTCAGATAACAAACAATTCGGATCACTAACAATTTAGATTTCGAAACATTTGGATAATGAAAAAGAAATAATTTGGATTACCAACAATTTGTTTAACAAACATTTCCGTTAATGAACAACTCACTTGACGGTCAATTCGGAAAATGAACAATCTGGATTATGAAGATAACTGGATTATAATAACAAACAATTTGGATAACGAATAATTCAGATGACGATCAATTCAGATTACAAATAATTCGGATATTGAACAATTAATTTAACTAAAAATTAAGATTGCACATAATTCGGACAATGTGTAGTTTGGATAATAAACAATTTACATACAATTTTCACCGATTCTCTTTTATGAAGTTTTCCTTTTCATTGAATTGAATCAATCAAAGAGACGGTAGGTTATTTTTAGAATTGTCGAGAAGAGATGTGGCTGCGTTCTTCACTGGTTTTAATTGATGTTTTCTAATTCTATTAGGTTTCTTGAGAAACTAGTGCATTGGGAATATATCTGTTACAATGACCTAATAGTTTTGTGACCGTGGTAAGATAAACTTCGAACGTAAACACGTTATTTGCATTCCGCGCTGCATCGAAAACAACAGAATATCTTTCTAGATTTATTTGCGTGTTTGATCTATGATCTGAAATAAAAAAAGGATTATTATGCATTCCCCGGGCGTGAGTCATAGATTTTCGATAATATAAGGTATGATCTATAATCGTAAACAAAATGAGTCAATCGGTGAATTACAATTGTTGCTATGCAAATGCTGTTTGAAAGAGAATACTATTTTTGTGAATTAGGTATTCATATTTATTCATTACATTTTGAAGCCAATACTAAATACAGCATTGCTTTTTTTGGTAGGTCATGGTAATGCATTACGAATAGTTTAATGAAACGAGATTTTGTACAAGGTCTTATGTAAAGATATTTATACTAGCGAATAACAAATAAGTATAAATAAAATTAATAGGTTCTTTTAAAATTTGATTGTTACTTCATATTATATATTAAAATATTAATACTTATAATAAATTATAATATAAATACTAGAAATCAAGTGAAAACTCAAGTAAAGTAAGAATAATTATGAATAAATATGTTATTATATATGTAATTGAAGACAATATAAATATAATTGCATAAAATTATTATAAAAAATGGTAGTATACAAAATTAATGTAAACATTTAACTAGTAATAACTGTATCAATATATTTTTTTATTAATGATAATTTGTAATGAATTAATATCAATAAAATATTGATCAAATTCCAAATATTATATTATTATGCATTATTTAGAATATTTTTTTATACGTTTATTCCATACTGACAAATATTTATGTGATGAAAGAGTTTAGTATGGATACGGGACATTTGTTTTATTTTATGTTTATTATAATTATTTCTTTTATTCTTAATTAGTTAACTTAATTGTATCGTGATAATGCTTATTTTTGTTTTGAATTGTTATTTATTTTTTTTATTAATAAATCTCATTTCTAATGATAAAAAGGGAACTAAATTTTGCTGAAAGTATAGGGTTACTGTACTTTACTGTTATGTAAATGAAATTTATTTGCTTAAAAACATTTATTTTTGTATATATTTGTTAATTTATGTTTTTTTTATTAATATTGATTTTTAAATGAAAAACATATTTTGTGATGTGTAATATTATTACTATAACGCAAAATAATCTTAATTTATTTCTAATTAGAGGGTGCCAACTAGTGGTTATGGAGCCACTTGCTCTTTTCCTTATTAGAGACTCAATTAGTAATATTGGTCACCTCGTGTACTGTGAGCGGCTCAACAATCTTAAAAATGGCTCCTCGCTCCAATAGGTTTGCCGATCCTTGTTCTCGCATATATTTAATAATTATATTACACTTTGATTCTATCTAACAATAAGTTTCTCATTGCAGTAGTTTTGTAGATTTTAAATTACTTAATATTTAGTTTGTTATTATTGAACTTCTGTATTGTGTATAGCTATTGCAATTAATAATTATTATAATTGTTACTTCTGCTCAAAGCTCACAATTATTCCTAGAAATGATGAAAAAACAATGTTCATTAATGCAAGCGATACAAATATAATTTATACGAGCATATGAACACAAATTAATTACAGAAGAACAACAGTCGCGATTCCATGTAATTGTAAGCCGAATTAATCCAGTGGATTAAATTGCGAGAACGACCGTTTTCCCAGATTTCCCAAATGAAACAAAGTGCTTGTTTTTATGGGATGATTATAATGCGGTAATTGATTTTAATTGGAAACTTTCCTGGGCTCCGCGTGATTCTGGAAAACGAGGAAGTTGTTTGGAAGAAGCAGCATAAAATATCATAGTTCTTCGTTATTTCTTATTCCCCTTTTACCTTCTGTTTTCGTATCGGGGCCGTAATTAAATGAATTTGCAAAACCTGAAAATTGCCGACATTAATTTATGGCCAATTTGCATGCAGCTTCCAACGGTTAATCCATCGAATTACGCACATAGTTATTTGATGTTTTTATTCACTTCTTGTTAATAGGCCTCAGCTGCGTCCTCCCTCTTGTATTACAATTATTCTTGGTTTTCTGTTTCATTTTTTTTTTGTTCTCGTTCTTTGAAATAGTATTTCGCAAACGCTTTCGGAAAGAAAATTGGGTTGTCGGGAACTTTAAATTGCAATTAAAACTTGAAGGCTACGCGTTCGAAATAAACTAGTTTCCTGGTGCTTTAATTAAATCCCGGTGTGTCAAAACACTTTTATGATATAAGCTACAACACCCTCCACTATTTTCCATCCCTTGAGCGGCGGCCATTACGGAATTAATTTACACACTGCTCGGATGCATTTCTGTAACCTTTAGACCAATTAAAACTTCCCGACTATTGCCATGCAAATTTGCCAAACGCTTCTGGAACTGCTGTGTGCTTCTGGAATTGCATAGAAAAATGGATATACATCGCATATACGGAACATATGCATATACGCATATGGATGCAAATGGCAATTCGTGTTTTCGATTTTTCATATATTTTTTTTTGGTTTTCATTTGTTGCTTTTTTATTTATTTTCTTTCTAGAATATTTGTTTTTGTTGGGTTGCGTGCGTGTGTTTCTGCGGAAATTCAAATTTAAACTGCTGACGTTTTTAGTAAAAATGATTTAGCGGCCCATTGGGCGCAGTATGTAAAACATTCGAAATTTTAAACGAGCAAATGAAGAACGGCCACTATAGACATTATTCGTTAAAACGAATTTGTTTGTTTGCTGTACGAATAACAAATATTGGAACTTCGTGCAGGAAGATTCACAGTACTAACAAATGCAAGTACTTTTTTTTATATATAATTTCTATTTCAATTATCAATTAGTTTTGATTACTAGGTGAAAACTTATCGAATCAAGTCATTAAAGTAATTACGTAATGTAGATGTAATGACCTCTCAAATTATCTTTACTACTGCAAGGTTTTATTTGCTATTGAAGTATAAATAATTGATTTAAGTATTGAAATAATGCAATCTTGAATTTGCTTGGTAATCTTAATAATTGTAATTAAATTTATTTGAATTTATACATTACAATAACCATATAAAAAAATAATAAACTGTAATACATTTATAATAATATTAATAATAATTATTTTCAAAACAATATTACAGGAAAAAATAAATAATGTTTGAATAAATATATACAAGGAGTGAACACCTGCACTTTGCAGTTGTGATTTTATCGAGTGAATACCTGCACACTCCATATAAGGGGTGAACACCTGCATTTTGTTGTTGCGTTTTTATCTCACGCATAAATTATATCTGTAAGATAAGGAGTGGACACCTGCACAATCCATATTAGGAGTGAACACCTGCACTTCACATTTGTGTTTCTATCGC
>JAFMTC010000106.1:1089322-1196364 GCA_018845635.1 Nicrophorus orbicollis | reverse complement strand
AGTTGTTTTTTTTATCGCACGTTTAAATTATCTCTTTAAGATAAGGAATGAACACCTGCACAATCCATATAAGGAGTGAACACCTGCACTTCACATTTGTGTTTTTATCGCACGCATATTATTTCTATAAGGATTGAATATCTACAACATCTACATATCAGTGCGTGTCGTGCATTCGACAAGCGAGTACGAAAAAATAGACGATTATTTTCAAATTCTTCATATATTTGTTAACACGAATCATCATAAAACAACAGGTACGAATTTTAATTGTTACAATAAATCTTATATTCAGTTATACTATGTGCTATGTGCTGCTGTGTTTTCATAAAACCCTTTAAATTTGTATGTAAGTTATAAATAATAGTGCTGTAACGACGTGTTGATAATTTGTATATTTTTATAAAGTTTATTCGATTTATTTTTCTGATTACATAATGTGTGAATGTGGGCAGAGAGAGATATATCAATTAGTTTGTAACTCGCTCGCATATTAGCGTCGTACAAAACTTTCTATCAATTGTAATCTCTTGTATTTGCCCGGACTGCATTAATTCAACTAGTCCGATGCATTCGCAGTTGTACTAGAGTTACAGAGTTTACCTCGGATTTTGGCTTCACCGAGACCAATGGTTATCTCGCACTTATACCTTCAGCTTACCGTCGAGTGCATGTCTCTCAATCAATTTCTATTCAAGAACAACGTATTGTTATCAACAATACTTAAATGTTAATGTGTTCATATTAATTTATAAATTAATTAATTAAATTTGCCGTTTGCTATAGTATATCAAATGTTTCCAATATCCGTTTTCAAATAACTAAATTTTTTGAGAAAAATTGTCACTTTTCTTTGTTTTGTTATATGGTTATGGTCACCATAATTGGTCCCGTATTTCCCGGGAAAATCCCAAATATTTAGTTCCTATCCCGATTTGTCACAACTCGTTTTTTGTCCCGAATTTATAGCATTCGTCTCGAATTGTCTCGAAAAATAATATAATTAAAACAAACTATAGCTTCTAACCAGAATCCTTAAAATATTACCTAAATATTGTTTAGAATCAATTTTGTGTATTTTTTGTCTTTGTTGGTAACTAGCTAAATTTTAAACTTTTTTAGTCTTCGTGTAGGTAGAGTTAAATCGAATTAAAACATCGTAAAAAGTGATACTTTCGTTCAAGTATGCACTTTTTCTTGTAGATACCTTTCAAATATTAAATAGATAAGCATTTTTTATAAAGTCCCCTAGTTTACATGCCATTTGTAAATATTGATATGTTTTTAACCTTGATTTCACATGCAAAAACCTATTTTTTGCTATAAATTGTGTTAAGTTAAATTTGTAATTAAACAAAAAATTTATTGATAAATAAAGAGAAATCTCAGCAAAAAGTGTTATGAACTGTATGTGTTATGTACGTACATATCAATATTTACAAATGGCATGTAAACTAGGGAAAATAATTTAATAGCACAACTAATTTGTTAATTATCTCTTTGAATAATTTATAGCCCTGTTTATGTTTGTAATAATGCAACTTCTTCATATTATTTAGTACTTCCGCAAGATTGATATTAATTGGATGCAAAACACTTCTCACACCTTATTTGAGGTTAATTTTAGATAATCGTTTTATGCTCTTTTATATAGGAAAATCTTTTTATATACTAAAAAGGAGAATATACTGTAAATAATAATAAAAGTATAAAACATTTATAAATAAAATTTCAAACTACTTTCTCGAAGTACGGTTATATATCGAATGTAGGATGTATCTACAAATTAGTTCGTTAAGTGAATCTTCGTTATCAGAGGTAAATAAATACCATGGTTTCTAAACAGAATACTTTTCACTATAACGTTAAATAACACTTATTGAAGACTTTGGTTGTTTACAAAATTCTGTATAAACTTCTATTTTTGTTTGTTTGTTGATAATAAGTATTTCTAAAAAAACTTCCACGGAAAACAATCTTCTGCGTTCCATACATTTTAGCAATTTCTTGATTATCATTTTATAAATATTTATAAAATGCATTGTTTTGAGGTGAATAAAAATATATATTCTGCTTTTATTATTATATCATTTGTTGCAACTAAAAAAAAATAATTGTATTTCAACTGAAATGAAGAAATACTTCATAAAAATAATTTATATTACTTTTTTTTGTTTTTTATTGAAAGTATTTATAAGTACAACTTTTATTAGTTACGTTTATTTGTTAGTATATGAAATGTTAAATTTAAAATATTTAAATAATTATTAATTTATCATATAAATATTACATAATACTTTACAAATTACTTGTGAAATGCTGATTATTACACAGTTATCATAATATGTATATACTAAATACACTTGCAGTTATTGAATTAGTGTGTATTATCACGATGTTGTAAATATGTTAAATTATTTATCAATTTATATTTACTTTTTGATTATTCATGTATTCTAATAGAAGCAGTACTTTTATATTGGTTAATTGAGATTACATATTATATCTCATGATTAAAATATCTTCATTATTTAACTAATGACAAGAAATAAGTCGAAAAAATAGTATAGTTTTCTGTGTTAGCAGATTGTCAAATCAAAATGAAATTCTTCTGATTAAACGCTTTCACTGTTCGTTATCATTTTTAGATCAGTTTTATATATAGTAATGATTTCATAAGTGTAAAAAAAGAAGCACACACATATTCAACTTGAAAGCTATTTATAGCGTTAGTTCACTGGAAACGCTTTGATTCCTAATGTGACGCAACGTTTGATCCATGTATAAGTAACATTAAACGAACTGTAATGAAGGCAATTAATCGACGATTAAGCACACATTCAGTTTTTCCATGTTATTATTGTATTCCTTTAGTCTCTCCGTTACATATATTTTTTTAAAATGTTTTGTTGGGTCCACTTAATTTGTCATTGCTTCAACGCACATATTTTTATCGTTTTGTTACGGCTTGCTGACAAATATGCCAGCCAGATGGGCTTTTAAGCGAGGATTCGTTCTCCCCGCATCAAAATAAACAGGAATAAAATAAATAACAAGGGTGATGAGGAACGAATGTGGGGAAAAAAGTAGATTCCCGTATTGCAGATGAAGGGTTGCTTAATTGAATACTTGACATACTCGACAATTAGATTAATGAAATCCCACTGTTTACCCGAACTGACCCAATGAATAATCGCATAGAATACACTAGATCGGACTTATCAAACTTCCTAGTAGATAAATGAAGCGCACAGACAGTTTGTTTCATCTCAAGTCATCTTGTTTACTTTTCACAATATCTGCTGGAATTCCAGTATTATTCTGATGCGATTGGTTTATACACATAAATTCATCTATTTTTCTAAGTTTTGTTATATTTAACTTTATCCAAATAGAAATTAATTGCTAACCTGAAAAAACAGAACATGCCAAAAAGATAATAGTTCGAGTAACAGTTTCTATCAGTTGATCATTTTTTATTTCTGCAAAAACATGTTTTTCTAGTCCTGCTTTTTTTTTGCATGTTATGTATTTTGTCATTGTTTCAGTTACACATGAATTTCTATTTTGATAAATATAAAACAAACTGAAAAATTGGATGTATGTTTATAAACCCTATCACACCACATTTATACTGGAATTCCAACGCATACTGGTTTTAGTTACTTAACCTAGTATCATATAAATATTTGTTTGATAGGGAGAATTAAAATATTTATAATTGGATGTGATTATGCGTGTGTCGATTGATGACGCATTATTCCATATTAATCTGGTTGGTTTTATGCACGTGCTATTGTTATTGGTAATCGGAGGTTGATGACTCGACGTGGCTGTAACACCGTTAATACCGAAGGGGTAATAATGTAATTGGCTATGAGTAATGCAAGCGCGGATCAATTCGAATCAATAAATCCGCCCGATGTAAGTTAATTTTCTAATCGGTTTACAGAATAAACAATCGGGCTTCCGTAATGTATAGCATTATTCATTCGATTCGCCATTAAAATAAATAAACACAAGGAAGTCTGTATATTTTCGGGGAATTTCTTCCTACTTAATTCGCGTTACTCCATAGAGGCCCAATTTAGTTACACCGACGTAATCATTCCTTCATCTTACAAATATTTACAGTTTTAACATGCGAATTATATAAACAATATACATATTTTTATTAACATCACTATTTCTGATATACAGTTACGTAATCTTAGTATTTCTTAAATAACTACATTGTAATACTTCTTAATATCAAGGATATTTATTATATATTATTTTATTTTATCCGAAAATATTGCTTTTTTTTACATTTAAACAACATAATAAATAATACGGTATGTGAATAAATCATACAAAAACACTAAAGACTTTGGATTGACGTTTCTTTTGAGATCTAAGGATAGTGGTTCGGTTTACGAACAATTTGATTCATATCTTTGAACGGATGTTGTTCGTTAGACGATCACTGTATATCACAGATGATGGTGTATCTTCTCAAGATGAAAATCAACAATTTTGATGTGATGGTTTTTAATATGTTCAATAAATTATAATATATTTATATTTTTTTCCTTTTTTTGCCATTTTTTTAAAACAAATACATGACTTATTAATTTATCAAGTAGTTGATTATGATTTACTCGATTATGAATTTCGTCGGATAAAACAAATAATTAATTAGAGATATAAAATTAATGAGAGATTTTTCATTTACAAGACAATTTAAATGTATTAATGTAAGTTTAATTCATTAATAATAATTAGGTCAGGAAGATTTCCAATATCCTTTAATTAAGAATTTATTTTTTATTATTAATAATAATTAATGTTTTTATTATTACTAATGGTAATAAAATAATAATAATAACTCTAGGCTGAAAGACCAGCCTTTAGTTATTGTTTTTTTTGTGTATTTAGAATCATATATTTTTATATACATATTTTACTATTGAATGAATTATATTATATTTTTAATAATTATATTTATTGAAACAGTCTTAAACTGATGAAAATAGAAGATATTCATACAGTAACAATAAAAAATTTAGAAAAATAACAGTTACAAACGGCTGAGAAATATATATATTGTTATTATGGTAATGACAAAATAATTTAATAGACAGTTTCATACGTAAATCTACTATTGGTTAAGAGGAAAAAATGTGAATATGTGGTGTAACAGTTAACGCATATAGAGAGAAATTTAAACAAACAATAAATTGCCTTGTGGAAACAACGCTCGGTAATATAAAGCTTCTAGTAAAGTAAAGAGAGAAAAAAGCAGAAGGTGAAAGTCTGCACACTCATGGACTTACATTACAACCTCACATTGCGTAGACTGAATAGAACAAAGAATAGCATTGCCAGTCAAGGCATGTATTAATAAATCAATCAAGTTCATATCGATTCAGCTGCAAGTAAATTAAGTCTAATTATCTGCGCGTATTGAATATTGAACTAGGTTGTAGATGCATGTAATGAATCAGGAGTTTCTTTTGTTTCGTCTGTTCGTCTCTTTATTTTTAGTCATACCAACGAATATGATGCATTTGATGCTAAGCGAAACTTGCTTTCAGAGGTAAACGTACTATTATTTCGTAAAGAAATTTTTTTTGATAGGAATGTATTTGTCCAAACATTAACGAATTTAACACTTTCTACCAGCTATACTCAACCTTGTTTTTTCTTCGGGCCACGTATATATGATTGCTATGTTACAAGAGCCACAACATTTTTGGGTGAGGACCATTTTTAAGTCCTCCATTATTATTTTTTTAATTTCTCTTCATAGAAACCTTAAGTTACAAAAAGAACCTTCCTAATAATAATTTTAAGACACAGCAATAAATTAATATGCGTTACATTTCCCAACTATACAAGTTTCATAAGCATCTCTTAGATTAACTGCATCTATTATAGGCTGCGAAAAATTCGCTAAAAGGTGAAGACACAGTTTTTCATCAGTTAATTTTTTGTTTCTTCAACTTTGACAGCGAATTACTACTAAACGGCTTAAGACAGAGCAATAAATTAACATGCATTACATTCTCCAAACAATCCTAGCTTCATAAGCATCTCTCAGATCCAATGTGTCTATTATAGTAACGTTCCCCATCCTCTTTATCGTCGCAGTTCGGTCAAGGTTTGATAATTTCATCGCGGTCTGCTGAGGGTGGGACGCTGATTGTTAATATTTAAAATGGTTTTGATTTAATAATTTTTAGAAATTTAAAATAAATTTAATAGAAACACAGTATAGTACCATTTGATCCACGGACCGTGGGTTAGGACCACTGCTTTAGTCCAATGTTTCCCAATCAGTAAAAAAAAATATGAAGGGAACGAAATGCTACTTCTTGAAGAATCAACGTTAAGCTTATCGTGTCCCCATTTTATGTTTTGAGGGCCCTTTAATTTAATAGGCCCCACGCGTGCCTCCTGTGACTATGCGGTAATTCTTCATTGTATCTACCTATTAAGTGTAGTAGGGTAGCATTAATAGTATAACAAATAGGGCTTGAAATAGCGGACTTCGTGTTATCAAAGCTTCATTTTCAAAGGTGCCTTAAACTGAAGTATGTCTGTATATATATATATATTTAGTGGCTGGAAAAATTATTAGCGCGTTGTAATGTCCTTTGCGCAATAATTTTCCCGATCGTTGTCCTTTTTCGCTGAAGTTTATGGGTGGAGGGAAACTTTATTGTACCGTGACATAAATTCTGCGTCCGCAAGGAATGTGTTCGTAGGTGCAAAACCGACCCGGAGAAAATGGGAAAAAATAAAAGGAAAAAAATAAAAAGTAAAACGGGGGACCGCACGCAACTGGCATCGTATATTATATACGAGAAGGACGATATACGATATAGGGCAAAAAAATATATGATTGCTTCCTTCGATTTGAAGGAATAATGTTATACACTTTATGGTTCCCTATATTTAGTTTGGCAAATTTAGCAGTAATACTGTTACCAGTTTATTATACCTATTGATATCATCTATAATTTAATGTTAAATAATTATTGGATACTGATAATTCAAAATAATTAATTAATATAATTTTTAATGATAACTTAATTTATACTATCCATTTACTTACACTTTATTAAACATATGTTAATACATATATATATTTGTTATTTGATAAATTTATTTTTTAGTAATAAATGTAATGTATAGTAATGTAAAAATATAAAATTATTCTACATATAAATAATTTTAATTAGTAAGAACTATTGGTGAATGAAGCAATGTATCTTAATTAATATTAAGTAAGTTAACTTTAGCTACATTAAAAAAAAAAACTCGAAAAAGCGACTAATTCTTATTGAATTTAGTTCATAAAATAGCATAAACGATTATTTTCTACACATAATTCGTTTCCAACAAGAAATGCACTTATTTCTTTAACATTTTTGTTCTCAATTAAGCTCAATAATTAAAAATACTTATGAATGAAAGTAATATATTGAATTACATGAATTGCAATGAAAATATCTTTTCATTCCCTTTCTGCAGAATCTGCTAGAATGAGTGTAAATACTTTTGTTTACAGACAATTTGCATATAATTATTTATAACGTATATCGATTTTGTTGAGATAAATTTAAAATGAACTTTTGTATTGTGAACATGTAGCAACACATATAAATCGCCGTACATGGGATAGAAGAAACATGTTGAATGGATCGGGCAATTTGCATATCTCGAGGGATTCCGCTATTTATTGGCAAATATAAGTCACGGACTTTTGTCACCCACACATTGCGCATACTTGAGCATTAGAAATGCATATAATGTACACGGCTCGCCGTTTGTTTAATAATAAATCCATTTGCCGTTCGTTCCACAACATAAATTTTATCGACTGCGAAATCCTCTGATAGAGAAGCAGAAAATATTATACACAGAGAGCACAGAGGTTTACGACCATGGTTAAGCCGTTGATACTGCCGACAAATCATTAAATTATTATCTATTTCTCCTCGCCATTTCATATTATTTAATGCAGTTTTGTCAAATTCATAAATTTTACACGCTCAGAAATGTAATATTAATTATAATTATTTATAATTGTTACGTAATTACGAATGATATGTAATGAATATTTTGTTTGTTTTTTTTTCCAAAAAATATTAGATTAATTATTGTAAGTAGTTTTGTAAACTAAACAGGACCTGAATGCTGATGAAGAAGAGAAGTTTTTAGTGGGTAAGAATTCCACGGTCTCACGATTCCATCGTCCCTATGCAAGGTTTTCCTCTTGCAATATGTGAACAAGTAAATTAGGAAAATATATATATATATATATACAATAATGTTTTAAAATGTACTACACACGCTAACTTTTTCAAACCATTTTCTACAGATTAGAAAATAGTGAAAATAAAACCCTTACTCAAATGTGGATGGAATTTTATATTTTAGATTGTATTAGAACCGTGTCATCGGCTTGCACGGAAATTAAACACTTAATTCGTGTTGGAAACCACTTTTACCTCAAATGGTTCAAGCAATACAAGATGATTCTACAATTTCACTCCCAGTTTCAGAAATAGTAAAACATTGCTTCTCGTTTAAGCGACGAAGAATTTGCAGTAAACCATCAGGATGTAAGAGAACTAGTACTCGGGGAAGAAACTTTTGATGAGGAAGAACTGATGGAATTAATTGATGCATCCACCTCAAATGCATTGGTAAACGAAAATAAGAAAAATGGGGTTCCAAATCTCGATTTAGAAGATATGAAAAAAGAGCTACATTTGGCTAAAGAATTAGAACTTCGTTTCATTCAAACTGATCGTTCAACGGTGCGCAGCGCAAAGTTTAAAAAAGAGTTAAGAAATTGCTTAGCTTCCTATAGAGAGGTTTTAGTGGAGTTACAAGAAAAGCTACAATTGAAAACCAATGTGAAGATGAACTAAGTGATGAAGACATTTTGCCCATTAAAAGAAGACGAGTTAGGCGACTCATATCTGACAGCGAGGATGAGTGTTGAAAAATTACATAATTTTATAAAAGTCTGAAAAACAGTCTTTTAGTTTAGTTCTTGTTTCATTTTTTTTATCAATCCTTATATGAACTCTTCAATTCAATTCAATATAAATTATTTATAATTTATCTTGTTTTTTGTATTTATTGGTCTCCATATAACGCGATACGCACTCACCGCGTTATACGAGGATTGACTGTATGAAGCTTGGTCTTATAGTTCAAAAAAAGTACAGTTTATAGGCATTTATTGGTTGGAGGTTGAACATAGCAATGCATTAATAACAAATCACCAATTTCTCGCACAATCTGGTACCTTTAATAGGATTGTTAATACAATTAATCAAGATTTGGAAGAGAAATGTTACTGCTCCAATTCTTGAAAATTTCCCAACCGTTCGACAAATTGTGCATATAAGATTACTCTATAAATTACTAACCAAAAAAAATCTGTTCCAAATATCTACTACCATGAATCATGTAAACCGTACTTGTTAGATCATTTATTTAAATGCAAATTCTAAATTAATTCATAATATTTATAATATTTTACCTAATATGTTAAATAGATCTACTTTCGTATTAGCCTATTACAATAATTCATTTGATCCTTATCTATTTCTAATTTATCTAATTAATTACATAATTGCATAATTATTACAATAAATTACGATGTTATAATCACATAACATTTGTTTTATAAGTAAAGTTTTTGTTTATAATAACAATAAAATAAGTATACATCCAAATTAATTTTAGTTGCTTAGATTAAAAATAATAATAATCTAATAAAGTCGACTAGACCTATTAGATGGATAAATGTTATTCAGTATAATAGTTTATATAAGTACAGATATTAAAAGTACAAGGTTTGTCATAGTGATCGATTTTCTATACCGAGAAATTAACTGAATTTATTATTCCCAACTCCCTGCTTTCATTTTAAAACATAAAAGTCTGAAAAAAATAACTAATTTCATGAATATTTCGAGTGAAAGGTTTCAAATTATTTTTAATGCCATTGATGATTTGTTGTCCATCAATATTTATATTATGCAATTGAAACGTACTGAAAGAAAAGTTATTAATATTAATGAAAATATTGTCATCAATTTTCGGATACTTTAGTTTAGTGAGACATTAACATCACATTGAACGAATTCCGTCCGGTAACTGAAACTGACTATGATTGATGAATAGTCAGAGTAGAAATCGATACATAATTGAATTTGTTAGTCGTTAGTAGGATACTTCCCTAGTCTCAGAAAAGTAATTAATGTAATAAAGTTTTCTTTGCGTAAATGGTTCAGTTAAACTCTCGAAAATTAACTGATTCAGACACAAATGATTAAGTACATCAATAATTGCAGTTATTATAGTTGAATAAATGTATTTTCAATTTCATTAATTCCTTCCAAAATAATTTTTCGTGAATAAATTCAGCGTTATAAATAGCATATAAACCTCAGTAACCTCACAGCTTTAATTTTAACCGACGTTTTTATTCCATTTCAAATTGAAAAAAGCCGTATTTCCATCTATTAAATATTTTATTGCTTAACCAATACGTTTCATGTATTCTAAATTTAGTTCTCTGTAAAAATGTTTTCTTATGTATTTTTTTTTCATAAACATTAACTATTAGAAATATCGTAATAATATTTAAAATTTCTATATTTTTTCTGTATAATGTATACCATATAAATTAAATATAAATATGATCTCACTGTTGAACCAGCACTTGAATTTTTCGCAAACTATTTTTTACTTAGCAGTTTCAAATTAATTGGCCTTGTAGACAGTAATAAAAAAAATTGGCATGGAAACCTAATAATTGACTAAAAATATTCAGTTGTAGTTATTTTTGTATATGTACTTTGCTGAGTTTAATAATAGCGTTGCAATTGAAGTATCATGTTACAAGTTACCTATTTTTATTGTTTATTAGATGTCAACAAAATATATGAATAGATATAAAGATTATTCATTCAAACTTTGAAATTAATATTAGTCATACTTCTTAAACAAATTTGTTTCAAATGTATTTTGTTGCCTTTAAAGTACATTTTTTTATATTTAATAAAAATTGAAAATGCAGTAGTAAATACTGTATGCAGTTTTGAAAAACTCGGTTAATTGCTATCAAAACCATGTTATACGAGGCTACAAATCATTGTAACATTAGGTTAGAATGTATTCTTAATTTTAATTTTTTGCTGAAAGACTGTAAGCGTATTAAGGGGTCTACTTCATTTGCCCGTCAATCATTTGCCCGACGCTCATTAGCCCGACTGCATTGAAGTCCCGACTGTATCGAATTTCCGACATCCATTAACCCGACTATGACAAATTCCCGACATTCGACATTTGTTATCGCGAAAATTTTATTAGATTTTGGATGTTGTGCAACGATGTTGGTAAACAGTAACAACACTGTACGCTGCGTGTCTTAAACAGGCATGCTAAATTCATGCCAATTGAGGAATTAAGCGAGAGAAGGAAGAAAATAGTTGAATAAAAGATGAAATAGTTGTGATTTCCTTAATGTCCGATAGGACAGATTGTAAATGTCGTGGCAACCAGACACAAACCAAATAAAAAAGTAAAATGTATCTAAAGTAATTCCTTTAAGGGTCATACTGTTCTTCGAAGACACTAAAAGCAGACCGAAGAAGTTTGAGCTATGTTTACAATCTTCAAGAAGTCTCCAAATAATTTAGAGAAGGGTTTATTGAAGTAGGCTATCTGAATATTGAGAAGAATATTGAAAATGTTCGCGATAACGTATGTCGGGAATTTGATAGTCGGGCTAATGGATGTCGAGCTAATGAAAGTCGGGCAAATGATTGACGGGAAGTCTAATGTCGGGTCTTTAAGCGGGACCGGTATTAAAAAATAGTGATTATTATTATTAAATTAATGTGTTATATGATTATATCATTATGTTATATAAAAAAATGATACATTTCGTTTATAAATTTTACTTTAAAACACGTTCTTAACTATACAAGATTTGCTCTACGGTGAAAAGTAAAGCTACTACTAATAGTAAAAAATGTACTAAAAAAATGATATTGAAATATCGTATCATACGAGCGTTAAGAAAATTATTGATCATATTATTTCATACTTCAGTAAATGGAAGTTGGGTTTCAATATATAATTTTGAGAAATCGTGCTATCATCTTATATGAGGGTTGTCGTAATCATTGATTGTGTTATTTGAGTTCCAGTGAAGATGAAGTCATGTATGTTTGAAATAAATTTTGCTTTAAATATATATCAAACTTATTGCAAGTAGTTGTTGAAAAATTACCAATATAATACAAGTACAAAGAAAAGTGAAAAGAATAAACAATTATTACCATTGCTCCAAACGGCTATAGAGCATAGGTTTTTCTGTTATATTTTGCTTTATTTATAAATATTTATTCTCCAGGCTTTAAGCTGCAATATCCAATTAATTCCAATTCTTTTTATACATTATTCTAAATTTGAGAGTTAACAATAATTATGCCTATGCAATAGTAGCATTATCATAATTGTTCTTAATAAAAATGAATCTCAAGTGATTAATTTCATTTGACATTCATTTATATTAATTAATATATTTTGTTGGTCATGTGATATTTGATGCATGGTCCATTGATTTAATTAAATATACAATTGAAACTTGATTTCGTATCGTTTATTACGAATTCATATAATAAATTATTGAATGTATTTGATTATTTTAATTACTTAAATGCAGTATTATTGCAACGAACAAATTGGTTTTTGCCATTGATCACTGACGCACAAATATATTATAAATTACGTGTTACAAAAAGGAGAGACAAACAAACAAACAAGCAAGCAAACAATAAATTGCATCGAATAAAATCATGTTTGTCCCTCTGCGTGAATGTAAAATATGCTTTTTAATTATTGATATAAATTAATTATTATTTGTTTATTGCAACAACAAATACAAAGCAAAATAAAATAATATTTCTGCAAATTACTATTGACCCTTTCTGCCCTTTTTTAATGTATTATTATGTAAACTTGTAAAGCATTTGTTAATTTTCAATAGGATGAAAATTACAAAAGAATAAGATTTATTATATTAGCAATTATAAATTTATTTGATACTATTTTTTCCCAGTTCGCAATTGGTAAAAGGCTAGCATCTAATTACCTATTTGTAATAAGTTGATTAAGCTTTGAAAGCCGTGAAATATTAGCTCTATGTGTCTGTATAAAATACAATTCTAATAATTTTAATAATATTTAACAAACATTTATTTATTATAATTTATTATAAGTAATTTTGTTTAGTTTTTCATCATAATTAGCTATTTTACGTGGTTACTCAATATGTAACACTTTACTAAGTATGATGCATGTATAGGTTGTATATTTTTCCATAACTATCATTGCTGTAATTGTTTCTTTTGTAATTATTTGGTCTTCTCAAATTATATAAGCGAAGAGTTGAAAAAGTATCAAATACAAATGTTGTCCATGTTGACTGCAGAATCCAATAATTAAGTATGAAAAATGTATGTCGTTCTGTCAATTTAACTAAAACTCGCGGGCCGCAAAGGGCCCATGAAGCAATTTTATACGGCATGCGTATAATTTTCAGTTATCTTTTGGTTTAAATACAGTGCTTGTAGTTTTACAGACGTGGAGATATGATTTAATCTTAAGAAAATTAAATATTTGAAAGAAAAAATAATAGGTTAAAGCTTTTACTCTCAATTTGTTAAATAAAAAATGGTCCATTCTGTTTTTAGTCTACTACTTTAGGCTATGATCTGGATACATCATAGGTCAATCTTTAAAGAATAGATGCATAATTGTTGTAAAAGTTTATTTACTAGTAACGTGTTATTGGAGTGTTGCCTGTATTTCAAACCAAAGTTTATATTATTAGAAGGCTTCTGTTTTCAATTATAGTTTAAGATGTTGATTTATATATGAGTCAAATGATTACATAAAAAGTGACTTTCAAAAGTATCTATGATGGTCTAAAGGAAGCCAGGTGGTATTATTTAAATGAAGCGAAGATATCCGGCCTTTTAGTACCAATTACTTCAGGATATAAAGTGATAATGTGTGTTCTGAGTAACTCGTATCACCGATGATCAAGCCGCAAGACACTATACGTCTCATTGAATATAATAACCTTGAACATGAATAGGAGCTTATACAAAAGAATCGACCCGAAGAAGATACGAAAAAGATCGTTTTAAAATTAAGCCATAAAATTGTGCATTTACAAGTAATTTATAGCACGTGCGTGTATAATTTTAAATTTTGAATACATTGGGGGACTCGAGAAATGCCTTTGATTTTTCGATGTTGCTGCACGAGGTAATTTCCCCTGCGCTTATAAAACAGATAAAATGTCGATGAAATTCGACCCACGCCGAGCATTCGATAGACGTGAAACGTCTTGATAGTAAGTAACATAATCCTCATTCACAAGAAAATCTCATAAAATTATTGAAAATCGTATTTTATTATTCCCCACATCAGACAATATTGTATGACAATATGATATAAACATCTATGGTGTTTCGCCTATAAAATAAACGATGCAGAAAAATTATTATATCTTTTGGGATAGAAAGACCCAATTTTATAGTTAAGATCACGATGAGCTATTGGCATTTCTAATCAATAACCAATCGAACTGTTATTGGATTTCGTGAGAAAGCAATGAATTTGAAGGTAATAACAGTAATGCTGTTCGGTATTTCTAAAAACCTGTGAAGCGAATAATATGGTTGTTGGAAACAATGCGCTCCAAACATTAAGCTAAATCTAGATTTCATGAGAATACTCTCAGACGAAACATTTATATTTCGATCTTTTCGTATAAACATTCGGTTTTTGAAATAAAATTCACCAAATATTACTTTATAGCTTTAAACAAGACTTTCCTCAAAGTTCACAGGACTGAAAGAAAGAATTTGTTTATATTGAATCTATTAATAAGCATCGATATTTTCGTAAAATATCGATGAGCCATAAACAACGTTATTTTTATTTTTTGTTAATGCAATTAATGTATAGTCGTTTTAATAACATTAATAACTTTTATTGAAACATGTACAAAAAGATAGAATAAATTAATAAGATATTTTTCTACAGTAATAAACAAATCTAAAAAACAACTGTTTCAAATATTATAAAGAGCTACTTACCGTAAACTTTCCGTCCTTATAGTGTTGTTTTCTGGAAAAATATTATGCATCGAAACTTAATTTATACATTTTGTTATTTTTACTATTTTAGTTGGATAAGTCAAATAAGTAACAGGAATCAGAGCTGTATTTAGGTTGTCAGTATCTATCCTCCAATTTTTTTTATTAAATTTATTTTGAAATGTGCAAATAGTATAAACTTATAGAAATTTGATATTTCATTTATGGGAATATAAATTAAATTCATAATTCTATATATATATAATACAAATTAGTGCATGGAAAATAAATAATTTTAAAGCCAAAGTATATAACTAATTTATTGCGCGTTTCCTTTGAGAGTTACAACGGATTGTAAATTGCTTAATTATTTATTTTACCTTCTGTAACTGCTAACATTGGCTTCAGGGGAGTTCAGTTAGAAGTTTTAAGGGATGTATCGAACCTTTTACGACCTTTTGAAAACATTTAATTACAGAAACATTTAATGCAGTTTTAATGAAATGACCAAATTTACTTTTTCGTTAATATGATCATATTTATACTTGCCAAGTATCACGTAATTTATTATGAAAATTTATTATCAGCTATAAAATCAACATAATTCGAACGTTTTTAACTTTAATGCTATTCAATTTCAAGTTATGATACACAGGTTGAGAAACGCTTATCCAATTTTACTACAAAACAATCTTTCATAATATCAACTAGTAATAATAAGAAAATATAAATGGTATAGTTTATAGTTTAATTCTATTTAAAAGTATTATTTTCGTGGAGTGCTCTTAAGAGCTTTGTTGAATAATATACTCGAAAGTTTATTTTGTTAGAGGCATTTTTTTACTGCAGAAATAGAAAATCAATTAACAAAGTACTATTTGGAGAACGAATCTATTTACTTGGAGGGCCGTCGAGGATGAGTACAAATAAAAAAGAGACGTAGTGCGGTGGAACGGCTCGGAAAGAGAATATATGTATGTACGAGAGAAAGGGAGAGAGCGAGATGAGAAAGGGGTAGGAAAGAAAGAGAGAGAGATGAACAAATAGACTATTGGATTTTGTTTTAAATCGCTAGTTTCGGCACATTAAATTACGGCCTCGCCGTTTTCTAATAAAGAAGGGCCCGGTCTATCGGCCAACCGGATAATATGGTCAGAATCCATTTCGAACATGCTGATTCCATATAAAACACCCTTAAAAATTAAATCTTCTCTCTACCCCTAACATCGGACAGTATTGTGAGCCTTAAATCATGCATCGCAATATGCGTCCCAAGATAATAAAATAAACGCTCTACATGGAATTCTTCAATTTCGATTATATTCTGTTATATAATAGGGTTTTTTTCTTTTAATATATTGGATATATCCCCCAATTTCTGAGACTGTGCAACTTGTTTTACTTTATATAATAATTAAATAATAATAATTTGTATTAGTTTTATTAAAAATTAAATTGTTGTGTTAATCGGCAATTAATTTTAATTAAATCTTATTATATTTGTAAAAAGGGCAGTAAAAGCATTACATTTTGTTTTCTTTGTATGCCCATACCTCGCTTTACGGCCTAGATACGTTCCAAGAAACTTGGCCGTAAAGCGAAAAGCCGTATAAGGAATCAAAGATTGCGCTTGCGCAAGATTGGCAACATGTAGCGAAACATTTTAGGCCGTAAATTGAAAACGTGCCTTAATTGAAGAGGGCCGTTATAGCAAAATGCCGTATAAACAGCGGCCCTATAGCGAGGTTGGGTGTATTTGAATTATTGCAAATTTGCATATATTACATATATTATTTCATAATTAAACCTGAAATTAATTAATCCTTAATCTACAAATGGTGTTAGCTAAAAAGATAATCATAGCTATATTCTCATAATATAACCACTTATTTACAAAGTCATTATGAAACCAGAAGCGTAACTCCATTTCAATATTTTATATATAATGTGTTCAACCGTAACGAAAGATATTCATGTAATCAAAGCAGGTGAAAAATAATTGCTATGTTTTTTTTTAGTAGAAACGAACTTATTTTTAATTAAAATTGCAAAATTATAAAGAAAATCAACAATTACTGTCAACTCCACTTCTGCAATCTTCTGCAGAGATTATCTATTTTCGTTCGATGCACGTCAGGCCTATCCATATTAAGAGACCAGATAGAAATAATTATAATCAAATTGCACGTGGTCTGGGAAAGCGAGTTCCATGAAACAAGTTTTCGGTTGTTCGTATTCACTCGACCGTATTTTTTTTTGTATATATATTTTCGTCCTCAGTCTTTATTTGAAAGTTAAATGGCGAGGCCTGATTAAGATGCAACCTCACATGTTACAGATCTCACTCGAACCTTTTTTTTTCCTCATTTGGTAATATCTACTACATCTCTTTTCGACGTCTTTTAATTAAATCGGTTGTTCCACGAAACAACGCATCCCTAATTAAGTTAACTGCACGTTATAATAAAATACAGAGATGTTCCATTGTAATCATAAATTATTATACATTGCTAATTAAAACTCGATATAAATATCAACACGCCAACGTCTCATTATCGATTCGTATTATTGGATCGGAATAAACTCTTATTTTTTATTGTAAATTTAATGATGAGATTAATGTTAATTAAAGATACAATTAAGTTTCACATTGTTAAGTTATTAAACTTTGTTTTTATTATGTTTCGATTTGTGTTGGTTGGAGTTTGAACCCAAATTGATTGCATTGGAGTGTATACATCTTGTGTGCTTTAGCATTGACATTTGCTGACTCTTAAACGCTTTCAAAAATAGATGACTATTCTCCCGGCAGACCAGATGAGTCAATTAGTGTTTCTTAAATAAACGATTGCTTCTTCGGATATTCCCTTTGGAATAAGGAAGTCTCGTACGGTTTTAATCCTAAATATACAGTTCGGTCACGTAATTTGGTTTAAATAAATAATAATATGTATTTCTCAACATTGTGTCAACTACTTCTGGTAAAAGAATTTCCCGCTATTTTATGATAATGATCTTAACTTTAAATTAATCAATGGTTTTATTTCAAAATTATTCATATAAATTAATTTATGGTCGCTCTAAGTACATTCAGTGAACATTAATGCTATGTTAATTAATATTAGTATTGAGCTAAATTAATGTATTTAGGTATGTTGGTATATAGGCATATTCGTATCAACGTACGTTTAGTTTAGGAAAGATGACGAAAAATACTGTTGTTAAACGAGGATTTTAAAACAGATCAGTAAAAAATAAGTTTTTGTTAATATTTTACATTCTTGTTGTTATTAAACTTATTTATTTATAAAATATTGGGCCAAAGCACTACCTAATATAAGACTAAAATAAAATAAAGTACAAAATTGTAAGTATAAGTTAATACTGAATGAAATAAATCTTGAAGACAATCAGAAACAAATCTTTCAAAGTTGTACCGATGCGTTTAATATAATGATGCAATTAAAATAAAGTGCTTTATCTTTCGCTCAGAGCAAGTATATTGTTGATTGTGTTGATACGGTGTGAAACGCGTTTAAATTGGACGTAACGTTTACAGCAAATGCAGCATACTATAATCCAAGTAATTGTACCTATAATCCTAACTTCTACGTACTTATAATTGGCTGTAATTTATACAAGTAGTTTACCCTATTGAAATTGAATCGAAATAGTCGCATTCCGATAGCGGCGTACACATTTAAAGCAATTTATTTGTCTTTTTGTTGTTGTTGTTGCTGGTGTTGCTGGAGTTCTATTTATTCCTCCGCAAAGATTGAATGCCCGACGATTAAGTGCGCTGCTTTATGGGAAAGGATCGAAAGGAAAGGAAAAAAGATCCTCCCTGTGAGGAGCCGCCGTGTATCCAATTTATCTTCAACCGGCATCTCCTTGATGAATATTAATTCCCAGGTGTCCTTTCGTCACAAATTTCGCGGTTCATGTAAATTTCTCAATGGAGATGCATGCAATACCCAACATTAATCGGAACTAGCTTCAAACCAAAACCCCGGAAATGAAACGTTTTTTTTTACAAAAGATTTAATGATTGTTTTTTTTAGAGATAATTAGGATTCTTTTAGGTTGCGGTGAAAGATCCTTTTTTTTATGTATTAACCAGTAGCGGACCATTTAGATTTCGGACCCGGATCAGGTTTCTCCTACCTGACGCTGTATAAATGATCCCAGATGAGATTATCTCATCGCCTCGACACAATGATTAATATTTCTATTGTTCTCTGTTCACTGTACCCTCTGCGTTTCACGTTTTATTTTTTTCGTGTTTTCTAGTCTATTTTTCAGCGAATCGCCCGAAGATTTATTGCGTTTTTATTTGCCGCCGTTTGCCGGTATTTCCTATTAATTGATTCCGAATGCGACAAGCGAAAAATTAATAACGAACTGAAAAAAAAAACGATACGCCCTGAAAAGCGAAATAAAACTAACCGAAACAAAATTCATTTACCGTTTGCGAAATATTGATAGAAATATGATTTTTGTTGTTTATTTATGTATTTATTTATAGGTTTTTTTTGACATAATTGGAGCAAATGAAACGAATATAAATATATTTGACTGAATGCTCTGTATTTTTTCTTTATTTTTTTTTTCAATATTTGGAAACATAAAATCATAGTTTGGATGCAATTTTATTGTGTTCCGTATTTTGTTGCAAACATGAAAGGACGATTTAATATCGTGCACAATCTACTCTATTTACAGCGCAATTTGTATTCTAAAGGATTATGCTCTTCACAAACGTTATATAATTTTCATTTGCAATTTCGGTAATACTTCAATTACAATTTTAGATCGACATTTATGTTATACTTACGTATCCAAATATTTCATGCAGAGTTCACTAACATTATATTATGTTTCTGAATTTAGATATAATATTTCACGTTTTCTTACAAATTTTCTTAAAATAATTCTTACCAATTCAAGACAAAATATGCGAACTTCAATAAAATCCACTTTAATTCTCATAATTCTCGTAATTCTCATACAAAAAAATAAAGAATATTATCCATCCTGTAAACTATTAATCATATAAAAATATTTTTTGTTTACTAATTAGTTTTTTTATATTCATTTGATCAGATATTTTATTAGAAATTAATTGGTTTTTTAAATTTCAATAAAAACGTATTTAAACAAATAGGAATTTTACAAATCGAAAGCGCTTTTGACCTTTGCATTGCAAATAAATTCATGGAACGGTTTGTAATTGCTTTTTTTTCAATATTTGAAATATGTAAATACAAAAAACAAAAGGTTGGTATTCAACATAATTCGACAATAAAATCTGCTATCCGGATTATTCGTTACACGATCATCATTTTTCAAAAGTGTTCTTAAGGTGTGTGATATCCGAATATGTATTTGTTGTCCGAACTTAAAAACCTCTTACAAAAGTGTTCGTCAACCGATTTCTTAAGACTGTACGTTAACTGATTCCTCCTTTTATTGTTCTTACTGAAAACCTCTTTCAAAAGTGTTCGTCAACCGATTTCTTAAGACTGTACGTTAACCGATTCCTCGTGGTACATATTAATATGTCAGTGAGTTCATGGTCCATGGACAATTGAAAGAAATCCAAAACGTTTAACTTCGCTTAAAATAAAAGGCGAGGGCATCTTTCCTTGTTTAAATTCATAACGGTTTTTATGTTACATGTCAGATGAAAGTATTTTGTCAAGCGAAAAGCGACGCGCTGCTCCGAATACAGAAACTTTATATTGCACCCAAAAACAGGTATAAAAAATAAAACGGAGATTGTGAAAAGATATCTTTAAATTTATATTTATATAAAATATAAAGTAAATGAGTTAAGAATAAATAATGGGTTAAATTTGAAGAATGTCGTAATGATAAACCAAATTCAGATATCTCGATTATCGTTCAAATAAATAAGTAGCCATTCAAGTGCATTGGATCTATTGAATATGTAAAATTAAGAAATTAGTATTTTTGTTTCTTATTAGTTCATTTTTATATTTGTCCATTTCGAAATTTTAGAATACATTTTTTTTGTGAAAATACAATAATTTCTTGAACTTAAAATTTTGAAAGTTTCAGTGCGCACTGATTGAAGCTACATTATGTGAGGTATTTCTGTATTTAGTATAATTATATTTAAATATATATTGGTTACTTTTGAAGCGCACATTAATTAATGTCACTTTTGTCCGTTTCCAAATTTTAGATTACATTTTTTTTGTGAAAATACAATAATTTCTTGAACTTAAAATTTTGAAATTTTTAGTGCGCACTGATTGAAACTACATTATGTGAGGTATTTCTGTATTTAGTACAATTATATTTAAATATATATTGGTTACTTTTGAAGCGCACATTAATTAATGTCACTGATCCGAAAGAAGCATTTCTAAATTAGTTCCAGATTTGACTATAAATTTTAGACTATAAAAGTAGTAAACAGGTTTAAAATTAGAATATCTTGAGTAAAACTATATTAGTAATGCATGAATATTCAGTAACTACTGCAAAAAAAAGCGTTTACAATGACTCGCTATTATGCAGTAGTAAACGAATACGTTTAATCATGACGCAACACCTTTTTCTTTATGCTTTACCATAGTTAATATATAGTTCTTCAAAGAAATTTTCATTGCAGATTATAGTGATTTAAATGGCACACATTCATTCAACCTTTCAACGCTTCGCCTTATTCCCAAGAAATAATAATAAAGAAATACACTCTCGACTTGCAAACATATTAAGTTTAGTAAATTCCTTCGGCAAATTCACATTGTTCAGCGTCTATCTCTCTCGCGTAGAAGATTGATGATGAGCAACGAGTTATGCCCGTAAATGTGTAATTATGTAACGGACGTAATGGAAACGCCACCTTGGTATTAATTAATAGTTAATGAGTGCCGCCGCATCGGTTAAGCAAAATTCTTATATAATGCATTTATAATGTTGCGCAATGCTGGGGGTACGATTTAATTGTTAGGTGATGATGATAGCCCATTGATGATGATCGTGCATTGATAATGATGATTATCACGATGATGACGAGGGGTGCAGCCGACACACCCCGCAGCTCATTACGTATGCGTTTGAAGAACACATTTACTTGCGAGAGTTTCAACCCACTCAAGCCGAAGGAGTAGAGAATAGGATGATGACGCTGGGAACTATCTGAAGACGAATAATAATAAAGAAGAGTTAAAAGTTTTTAGTGAGGACCTCATATTGCTAGCGATCATAAATTCACTTACAAAACGAGCCCGAGTCAAATCACTGAGTAAATGCATACTCATCCGAGCATCGAGGTAATTTATTTTCCCTTCGGACCATTCAAACTTCTCAGCTGGTCATCACTTCAAAATTATTCTCTTCTCTCCTCCGCCGCAAAGACCCAATTAATTAGCTCATCGTTTAGAATGACATCATTGTGTCTTTTTCGCATGCAACTCTTCAGTTCGTTCTTTTTATTATTATAATTGTTTTGGTCCAGACGAAAGATCGGCGATTGCAAGAATTCAAAAAAAAAATTGGAGCGAGTGTTCGCAACGACTGTGGGTTTATATACAAATAATGAATGGCCTTACAAATTGGGCTTCGAGTTGAATTAAAACCGTCTGAAACGCTTAATGAAAATTGATATTGGCCCGATTTTATATATAAACCTTTTGCACACACTGAATTGGAGTGGTCTTTTATTATGCGAATTGACTTCTAGATTTAATTAAATAAAAACCCGGGTTCGCTGTGCACGTAGAACATTTAATTCAATGATATTCTGATTTAAATTATTGTTATAATCATAATTATTATATTAAAGTAATAACAAAATAATTAATTAGTACACAAATTTATTTTTGAAACTATTTATTTAAAAATCTTTATTGGTGTTAGAATTGTAATAGAAGCTTGCTTGCTGCAACCAACAACACATGTCAGTTCAGTCATTCTGTAATGTAACAGTATAGAGATAGAAGTTTTTTGATGTATATCGAGTTAATTATTTCACACACAAGTTGTTATTTCTACAATTGACGCAAACCACCTATCACAACAACAGGTGTAAATTGGGCCAAAAGGCCGAGGTCTTTTGTACTTATTGTCACTTCAGTCATTCTGTAATCTAACAGTATAGAGATAGAAGTCTTTAGATGTATATCGAGTTCATTATTTCACACACAAGTTGTTCTTTCTGCAATTGACGCACACCACCTATCATAACAACAGGTGTAAATTGGGCCAAAGGGCCGAAATCTTTTGTACTTATTTGTTATATTTGTATCTGGTATAAAGTCCTCGATTAGTCCGGTTTTAAGCGGGATTACATAGATTACCTGCAGTTATATTAACAGGAATTATAATTATGTCCTTTCAATTAGTATGTCACATTTCTTATTATTAAATAATTAATATTATGAGTAAATATTTTTTACGTCAGAGTTTATTTAGAAATGTGCAGTGATTAACGAACATAATTAGATCAAAAATAATGTTAGAATTGTTCGTTAATTAAACCAATATCCTTAGTTCTCAAAAAAAAGTTTTGTAAGGTGTTCGTTATCCGAAACATTTGTTGTCCGAATATAAAAACATGTAGTATTTTTGTACAATTTATGGAAATACTGTACTGTATACATTCTTTTTTATTAATTCTACTTTTTGGCCAATGGATTAATTTATGTTAATGTTCAGTAAATAAAATAAAATTAGAGTAATGTATAAACCATTTTTGTAATATTGTAAAGTAATATTTATAATTTTAAATGAAAATTAGTGGAAAACACGCAATTTAAAATAATTATAAAATAAACATCCAGCAATCACAATGGAAATAATTTAATAAGTAATAATTTGGCATGTTAATAGAATTAATATGAAAATAACAATGAATAATTCCGAAAATTCATTATAATAACTAATTAATTATCATCGTTACATTTAATTTAGCATATTTTCAGCATTTAATTAGACCAGTAATTAGTGATTAACATGCTTCGATTAATTATGTCGCATGAAGCAATGCGCTTCATTAAAAACAAAACGGAAAATTGCTATCGATCGTTTGTTGCGAAGCGCCGTGGTTAATAATAGACAGTATTGAGAAGTACACATTTCTGAGGAAGAATATAAATTATGCTGCATTGTAATTAATATTCTTCGATTAATTATAGAGCAGATACACTAATAATAATCAGCTAATTAATTACACATTCATGCTTTGAGCTACAAAAAAAGAGAGAGAGAGAAGTGGTGTTGCATCGATGGAAGGAAGTTTATAGTAACATCAATTACATAACTTTAATCGTCGGCTCTAATGGATCATGATAAGAAATACATGAAGACATTAAGCTTCCTTTGATGTTTTCTTTTAGTACGTCTCTTTTCTTATTATGTGTACATTAAGACAGAAGAAAACTAATGTATTACGTATACATTTGCTAACTTCAATATAAAATTATATATATATATATAAACCGTTTTTAATTCTAGTGTTAATAATAAAAATGTGACTTATGAAGTAACTTTTAACTTCTATTTTAGACCTTTAAGCTATGGTTTACATTTTGTGCTAGAGTAAGTGCAAATAATGTATTTTTAAAAAAATAATAATTCTAAAGTTCAGTCAAAAGAGTCTTGGTTGAGTAGTTAAGAGTCCCTGCATAACAAAATCTGGTGCGATATGGTGCTTGTTCGAATACCACCGTTGACCAATTTTTCCGCTATTTACCGGTCAGCAAACTGAGGTAGTCAAGCCTGATACGGAGTCAAGTTCAGAAATAGGGCCGTAACTATTAAAACAATCAGTCAGTAATCCAAAACAATGGAAACTAGTTATTTTAATCCACACATAAATTACCTCATTTTCAAGATGTAAACAATAATTTTGTTTATTACTTCGTCTTTCATTAAATAATCCCTATTTGGATGGAAAGACCTATCATCTATATCTACATATGTTTAAATAATTAGAATATTAATGTAACTATTATATTTTTATTTAGATTAAAGGTTACTATTATCTATCTAATTAAAATTTAAAAATATTAAGTGGTCCATTTTAGGCAACTAAGTAGTTTGTAATTCCGCTGTAGTACATCATACACCATTATGGATGAAGCAAATTTCAATATCTTAGAAACTTTCATAGAAAATGACGCATGAACGCATCTGCAAGTGCAGGTATTCACTCCTTATAAAGATTATTTAATGGCTTTTGATTCGCGACATTTTATATTAAATGTTTTCTGGTTAAAATTCAATTAAGATAAATCAAGGCTCTTCTGAATCAGAGGGCCCTTGACCCAAAACCACCGTTATCTAGTGGTTCACTGATTCAAAGGACCTGCGTCTATAGAGTAACTGGCCACTATTGGAAAGTAACTTATAACAAATAACTAAAATTGCAGCACAAATTTTGATTTCTTGTCATTTTATGATATTAAGTGCAATATTATAAAATGATGTAAATTTTAATGGTCTTTAAATATTTTTTTTTTTGATTTAGAATGACAGTAATAAATTCAAATCTCTTGAGAAGATGAATGTAATTAGATCTTAATAAATAGTACGCAATTTAAGTACACCTTACTATTAGTGTTCATAATTAGAGGAGATTAATGGCGTGACCAATTAGGGATGCTGCACGACAGAATCATCCATAATTCTGACAGCAGGTGTGGCGTCAAAACATTCAATCTCTTCGGGGAGATCCGAAGAAATCATAAATAATCCGAACTCCTCACCCCTCCGTCCGCTGCAGAGGCCACGCAATTCACGCCATTATATCACTTTCCGTGTCTTGATGTTTGGTCCATCAGGGGCATCACGGGAAGACTCTTTTGTGTCCATTGTTCGGATTGCGGTGGATTTAATTGCGGTTCGTCATGCGAAAAGAATGGGCCCGGTTTAAATTTTGATTAATTACAAAGAAAACGCGCGCGCTCGGAAAAACGGCTCGTTCCATCCATCCATACATCCGTATCGGCCCATAAATATTATATAACCGAAATACTGTAAAATTATCGACGTCTGATTTATGCCCCAACAATGAAACATTCAAACGGCAATGCCGCATTTCGATAATACCAATCAATTACTGAATTTATTGCATTATGCCTTCACTATTCGTATATATAAACATTTTTTTGATGCCCGTTTATTTTTAGTCTATTCATATTTTCATACCCATGTTTTATTCCACATAATAATCGAAATTAAACTTGTTATATTTCATCTATTAATTGACATTTTATTCTAGTCTGTTTGCACATGAGTTTATCGATACCGGTTTTTCGATAAATTGTAAAAATCGTATACCGGTTTTACATAATATATTGAAACTACTTATATTTATAATTTATTATTAATAATAATTATTATACTTATTGTAACAAAGACATAGATACAAAAACAGAAGAAATCATGTGCATTTTAAAGTTACAATTAAGATGGATGTACCACAAGGGTGTGTACTGGGACCTTTGATAACTATGTTTTTATAAATAGGATCTAATTAAGCTTATTATGACCCTATACTCTAGTTTAGTTCGAGTGTTACCATCTTATTAATAATAAAAAAAGTTTTTTAGAAATTCTAATGAAAATATGTCTGTTGACAACAACAAAAAGCGTGAACTTGTTTGAACTGTTAATATTTTATTATTTTGTGAGCGAATCTATCGACTAATTTTAAAAGCATGTGCTTTTACACCACCATTCTGAGTATACTCTTGGATGCAAGTTAATAAACTATTCACAATTATTAAATAATCACAAGAAGATTGATAATTCTAATACTTCATTGAACTTGTAGACAGCACTTAAACAGGATGTAAATTTAGTGGTTGGATCATTCAATAAATCCGGTTGTTAACAGGTATTCCTCGCTCTACTCTTACATACTAATTAAAAAAAGATCTTCGTGTTTTTCTCCTCCAACTTTATTTTTTATTTTACTTTCGCCGCACGTCCTCGTGTTTTTCACCTTTCCACTTTATCCTCCCCCTTGTCCTATCATTCCGATCGTCCTTCTTCCATTCCTCGCCGGAAACGAGGAATCCAACAGGTTGCGGCTTCGCCCTCACACAAAACAATAAATTTATGTTCGGTCCCGGACCCCCCAAAAACAAAACCGCTGTTATGAAACAATGTGAAACTTAATATTACAAATTCGTGTAGGAAAATGTTTTAAAATTACCATGGAATTTATCGATGCAATAACATGATCGTTATTGCTGTTTATACCAAACTTGTATTGTAATTACACCTGCAACATCTTCAAATTTATAAAATACACTTGAAATATATCCTTGAAATGTATGGTAATAAATAATGAAATTGTATAAACTATTATGTCATATCACCTTGCCCGCATTCGTTGTACGTCATTTGTCATCTGTCATCATTTATTTATTCAAATTCATTATTAATTCCAAGAAGGATTACTCTATTGTGTTTATTTATCTCTTTATAAACGCCGTTTAAGTGTTTCTCATACAGTTTTCATGCCACGTTTTGGACGTGCTAAAAAGTCCTAATTTCACCCATGGATTGATATCTCCTAAATAATCAATGCTCAGTATTTATATTAAGTCTTGAATCACTAATGAATTTATTGGCGCCGGTAATTTCATTTATATTCTTGACTCGTCTCGATTCTGTTTTCATTAATTAGAAAGCAATTCTTACTAGATTTTGTTATATTTTGCTTATGTATGATGATTAGTATATAGTAGCTTTCTGTGTAATATTGTTGAAGATTTCCGATTTCCGATTTTGTTATATTTTGCTTATGTATGATGATTAGTATATAGTAGCTTTCTGTGTAATATTGTTGAAGATTTCCAATACAATTTTCAATCATGATTTTTTATAAGAAGTAATTCATTTATAATATCAGAATTTTGTCAAAGTTCATCCAAGAAAAATAAACTTCTTTATTCAAATACAAATAGTTAAAGAAGTTACTAATTACTTAAAGAAGGTTGTTCGAAAATCGAATCCGTTTCGTCCACAAGAAATGATATAAAATGGATATACCGTATGTTCCATAAATGCAAGACGATCCCATGTATCTTAATATTAGAGCTAATAAAATTGCATTACATAGAGTTACATTTACGCCTATTGTATAAGACTAACATGATTTAGACCACATTTTTCTTTGAATAAATACTATGTCTTATACTTGAGAGTGTTAGGAACCTCATTCAAACATTGCAAACAAAAACAATGAAAATATATCCAATATTAAAAATAATAGATCCAACAAATAATTTACCTGTTTGGAAACCAAAAATATGTTTGAAAATAGAGGCGTTTCATTTCATGTACAGAGTTATTTAATAACCAATGGCTTCTATAATATAATTACAACGTTATGGAAGCCTATAAAATTAAATTGTTTATTGTTTTGATATTAAACTAAATAAATTGGTGAATTACAACGTAATCATATTAAATAAATTTCAAATTTAAAATCCTCGTATATCTACATGTTTTTGAAATGTTTTATTCTAGAGATCAATAGGAACAGAACGAGCTTGTATCCGTTAGTATTTATTTTATCGAACATTGATTGTTCAATTGAATCGCAGTATTTGCGTCGAGCAAATATTATGGAATTTAATAATAATCAAACGCAATCACTGCAACTGCACCATTCATTTAGTGTAAATGTTTTAATTTATTTCCCCGCTTTCCCGTCCCAACCATCCTCGCTCTTCTCTCTTTCTCTCTCTCTCTCTCTCACACACACACATACACTGCTCATCCCTTCGAATCGGCTTTTCAAACTCTGTGCACGTTCACCAACTATTTGTTTCGGGACAAATTGATTCACCTTCGGTGATGGACGCGACCTTATTTGGTGCCCTTTTGCCCATCTATGTATCGACCATCGTGGAAGGAATGGTACTTCTCCAAAGTTATGGAAGCGTGGAGGATTTATCGAATTTAGCGAGACCATATTTTTCTATTTCTCAGCAATAATCGATAAGCAATTGTTCTATTACCGTTCGTGCCGTAATATCCGGGCGATAATTTATCATTTTATGATATATCGT
Organism: Nicrophorus orbicollis; assembly: GCA_018845635.1. NCBI lineage: Eukaryota > Metazoa > Arthropoda > Insecta > Coleoptera > Silphidae > Nicrophorus > Nicrophorus orbicollis. The sequence goes on along the minus strand of JAFMTC010000106.1, from coordinate 1,167,116 downwards.
ACAGTCCGGATCTATCGATTTATGTATTATTTATTTATTCGTTGCAGGTTGCTCGTTTTTCGGTGCTGTTTCCTACTTTCGTTCGTTCTCCACTTGGCTGCAGCTGAAATCGACGACTACGATGATTTCGACCATTTGCCACCATCTTTCACCGATATTCTCAAAAATAATCGTAAGTTTTTACTACATACATATTACTTCTATCATATAAATATGTTGATCATCATTTCGTATGGTAAGACATTTAAACATATAATAGATACATTCATTTAAAATTGGGGTTCGTCTTACAGACATATAATTTTGAAAATTTGAATATTAAGTTATATTTTTTTATTACCAATGACTACTTTATTCATAATAATTAGAGAAAACTGTTTTTTAATGTGAACCTCACTTGATTAAGTTGATAATTGATTAGTTTAGTAAAGAGAAGGAATATATCGTATAAAAAACCAAATATTTGTTAATTAAATATTATTTCCAATCAGTATATTACTTAATTGTTAATAGACAAAAAAAAACAATTTTATTCACAAATATATGACATATGTTTCATGTCTTATATTTGTGCGTCTTATCAACAAAAACTTGTTTGGTTAATGAACACATTACAAACCGATTTATATTTCTTTTGAGAACTGAGAGCAGAGATTCGGTTAACGAACAAACCGAATTATATTTGAAGGGATTATGTTCGTTAACCCATAGTGGACCAAATATTTATCAAAATTGAGAAAATTGTGGTACTCCATGTTTCTTGTAAAAGTTGTTTATTAAATTATGAATATGGTATTATTTCTATAGAATCTAAAGTAATTAAATTCATATACAATGACTGGTATTAGTGTATTAACTACTTTAGTTTGAAGTGATATTATCATTGGTACAAACCATATCGAGTTTGTGTGCTATTTGTAAACAATTTGCTCGAACTATGTAATTGCTTATAGTCCCAATATCAATATCCAGTCTGGAACTTTGCTTAACATTGTTGAACATCAGACATTTTAAGTAATTTAATATTTCTATACAATACATTTATTATTACAAAATTACTTAAATTTTTTATTTTTTTTCATTATTATTCAAAGATCTCGAAATATACATTTAAAATAAATATATAAGTTTTGAGTAAGAATAAAAATATACGATTACATGCTATTTATACAATTTTTTTTATAACATTCCTGTGATGGAAAAATAATCTTTTGTTCTATAAAAATATAATTATTTACAATAGTTAAAATACATTTTTGAAACTATAAACAAATCGTAAATTATATGTTATTATTTAATTGTAACATTTTTTTTATATAATTTTTCTTTTCTTTTATATATAAATATACATTGTATTTATATATAAATATCATTATATTATAATTGAATAATTAAAATTACCTGAATTGTACTCAATAATTTTGTCAGTTTTGTAATAATATTAGGATTTATCGTTTTTCTTTCGATACATAAAATATTGAATTCGAAAACCTTTTATTCTTAGTAAAAAACAATTATAAAGTTATTGTTTGTATAAGCATTTAATTATTATATTTTATATTTTTATTAATATATTTTCATTAATCATTATTCAATGAAATAACTAAAAATATACGTTTATAAATATATTTGCTTATAGATTTATAATAAGGAAATAACTTAGCACAGGAGAGGCAAGAATATATAGATAAAGCTGTGTAGAAGTATTTCTTCTATTATTAGTTACTGCGTACTCGGAATTCCTCTACAAATTGGACATTTGCTTTACTTGCCGAAGCTAAAATAAAACTCCAATTACTTTTGAATTGCCTGCACGTAGATTACGCGTTGAATTTTGTAGGCATATATTTCAAAATAATTAGTTGTTAGCACATTATCAATCATTGTACTAAAATTTAATTGACTATTACTTAACGTTTAGTATTATCATGAAGTGAATTGCAAACAATTTCGAGATTGCATCTAGTTTATTATTAAAGAAAAAATGAGTTTAATTTCCAAATAAATTAAAAATTTTATATACATTATAACAATATACATTGTAATATAATTTAATAATCGTTTTTATTGAGTTGATTGGTATTTGAATTAATTAATTTATTTGGAATAACAAATAATGCAATGTGTTTCAATTAATATTATTATTTTTTTATAAACCAATTAGTAACTTTGTTATGTTTCATTTTGTTAATTGATTTCATACAAAAAATATTTTGATATGCACAAAAAAGTGCGTGTATTCATTGTACAGAGATTACATTGTAGTTTGTGAAATATGTATATATTAATATATGTGGTTATTGATCGAAGATGAAACAAGACTCACCTCTTTTGATGAACTTGGCAGTGGCAGTAATTATATGTAATTTCCTGGAGCAACGAAGAAAGTTTTAATTTAAAATTATAATTAAAAAAATGAATTGAGATTTTCGCCTTTGTATTTAGCACGGCCTCAAACTAAGGGGGACAGGTAAAAGAAATGAGGCAATTTGCCAGACGTCCTGTCTCGTTAACCCTTTTCAAAAACGAAAGACACTTAAGCCATGCGAGCAGTTGAAAAACGGAAGAAACAAAAAACCAACAACTTGAAAATAAAAAATGTAAACAGCTGAAAGAAATTGCTCTGAAGAACAAGAGGTTTCGTTAATGAAAAGAATGATGCAAATTTGGAACGTAACTTCGTTAGAGTGACTTTGAGAGCTTTTCGGAATAATATTTGAAAACGAAATAATTAAGTTCATGCAAATCCTGTTTAGAACTAATTTTCCCTCGACGGAGATTTATTAAATTCAACTTGACGTTCTAACCGAGACTTACGTCTGGCTTTGTTTAAACCTATTGTTTCTGGATTTTTGGGAACAGTCACACCTATACTGTTCTGGATTAATTGAATTTTGGCCAAGTCTGGGCGCTCGTGTTTTCCGGTGGATTATTCTGGAGTCTTCTCCAGTGCTAGGATTCTCGCATTCGGTCAAAGTCTATTTCGGAATCTTGTCTCGACTATTTAAAGCCGATACATAAATATACGTTTGTGTGTGTGTCTGCATATGCGTGTGTATGTATATATGAATGAGGATGTGTGCATCTGAATAAGTATGTGTGTGTGTATGTAGAAGAGAAGTAAGAGATTAGTGAATTTTATAAATGAGGTTGTATGATTCCGGACAGGATGATGACCGAAAACGGATGAAACACATGGCGGAACGGTAGCAGAACGCACATGGATTAAATAGAGCTCGAAACTCGTGTGAATTTCGCTCATAGTCCGCTCCCTTTTCCCAAACAAAACGTGCACTTAAAATAATATGGTGCAAATTTGATACACGCATATGGCTTTCCTCCCCTCCGGCTTCTCAAAGCGGAAGAATCCGGATGCTTTCTATTCATATATATTCTATTTCAATGAAAACGTTTTTAAATACTAAAGTTATACGATGTGATCAGATTTCTTTCATTATCTTTTATAAGGGTAGATATTAACCCATTAACGCCCAACCTAAATGTACATACGAAACATACTTCTTATTTATATTTGTTGCAACTTACTGAACAAAGTTTTATTAAGAAAAAAATATATAAGTGTGTGTTCAGTGGGAAACAACTGATCAAAGCTCATCATTTTATCAACCATATGCAAACATTCATGAAAAATACTCCAATAGCACAAGTTTCTAATACAGACTAACTATACACTAGTATGAAATAAAAGTAAGATATTAATTACAATAATAAATCATAAAACAATATTACCTTAATTATTTAGTTACCCGTGTTACAAAGTATAAAAATGACATTGATTTACTCATTATTTCAAAATTTGTTTTTCTCAATAATTTAGTTTTTAAATAATTACTATGGAACCTTGCTTAACGAGCATAATCCTTCATAATTTCCAAATTTTGACTCGTATAGTAAAACACTCGTGTTGTGAAATAATGTACCAAAATTTGCCGAAAACAATGGTACATCAATAAAGATATTAATATGTATTACAGTTATATACTGATGAACTCATTATAATTACCACGAAAATGTTTTCTCTAAAAAATATGTGTCACATGACGATTTATTCTTGAAATTAAATACGAGAAAATACAAATAACGAAAACTCTGAGAGTTTATAAACAGAACAAAAAAAGACAGGAAATATAAGAACCAAAAAAATGGAGAACAGTTTGATTGAACTTTTATTATCATTATTACCCATAGAAGAAACATCAATTTTTAATGAATCAAATGTGTTTCATATATTCTTATGAATTATTTATATTTTAGGAGAAAATGTTACAAAATAAAGTGATTTCAGTAATTTATTGAATAATTATTTTAATATTGTCATCTTTGTTTTTACAGAATAATATGTACAGAATTCTTGAAGGTTATGCATTTCTTCAATACTTTATGTAGTATAGAATGTTCATTAATTAATCTTAATCAAAATATTATGTGACAGTGCTTTAAGCACTGACATGGTAGAAATATAAACTACAATTATATAAGAAAATTCGATTCAATTTATTTGAATTGCTGTATCGTTGTCTCAGTAATTGATTTACGAGCTCAACATTAATTTATATCAATTTTATTTAATTGATTCATTCACTATGTCATTTGTATCGGATGATCATTTCATACAATCATTATAAATAATGTTTAATAAAGCAATTTTAATGCTTTATATCAGTTTATTATTTTTTATTTTAATAATGATTCTATACAAACATTTTATTTTCTGCGTCTTTCAATACATATTATTGCTTTAATATTAAATATTTATTTAAAATATCACCTTTAAGGAAGTGTCTATAATTTGATTGATATACAGACAGTCGAATAGTTCGATTTTGATTAATCTGGTTTCAACATAGTCCAGTTTGATAATATCACAGTAAACTAAAGGAAATGAAATAATAAATGTTTAATGTGACTTGGTTAGTTCAGTTTCAAATTGTATTCAATAATTTAAAAAACTAATCAAAAATTTGCATTACATTAGTTTTCAGTGTATCTAAATTTATGAAAAATTATATATCATGAAAATATAATAGAACTTTTCATGTGTTCTATAAACTAATCTCGTTGATAAAATCTCAATTTTGATGAAATAAATATTATTATATTTTCTAGATGGAAATTCCTTTTTTTCTGCCCATGTACATAAATGTTATTCACAATTACTCATCTTTAATTCTATATTATTATTATGTACATAGTATGGTGCTGATATATTGCATGTAATTGATAAACATTAGAAGTTATAATTTATGTTGAAAATATGCTATAAAACTGAAAATAATGTAGGTTTTATAATATACAAGAACCATGTTTTGTCTTAAGTATCCCATAATTCATGTTTCAGTACTTTGAAACATGTTTACTCTGTCACCATTCTGCAGCTATGTATTCGCATTTACGAGATTGTTCTCAACTCCTGGAAGTAGTTACATATGAGGTATATTCATTTTTATACCATATTAAATATTTAATACATAAATGATGTAAAACCACCTACACTTCGTTAGATCAATAAATCATGACACAGCATTTTTTTTTTTATGATTAAGCAATTATTCATGTTTGTAAATAAACATATTATTTGCATGTATAAAAAGGTATTATTTACATATCAAATAAATTATGGTTATTTATTAGAAGTAGCATTGTTTTTTTTTACTACCAAATATTCATACCTTACACAGAAGATGATCGCATCATCTAAAAACATTCAAAATGAAAAAACGAGGAAAGCATCGATAAAAATGGCGCAATCGTAAATCACATTTGATACTTGAAAAATATTCTTACCCGTAGTTCACATGGTACACCTACGAATGAATAGCTGCAATATTTCTGTGATTTACGACATTCGTTTCGCATTCCACAGGTTTCAATAAATTATTACATTGAGTTATTTTATTTATTTATTTTTTTACCAACAATAATATTATGCTAATAATTCATGGAACGATGCATATTTATGGCAATTATATAAAAAACGAAGTTATTATTTATTTATTAAAACTGTTGTTAGAGATGTACAAAAAATATATGTATTTTTATGTATCATATCAATACTCTAGTAATTAACAATATTGCAAATTTAGTAATGAGTATTGCAGCAACAACATGAGGTGAAGTATAAAAACCGTATTTAGTTTGAATTATTTATTGTATTACTTTTGAAAAAAAAATATATAATCAAATACTTAACACGATGAAAATGCAGTCCATATGTTAATGAGAAGATGAAGAAAAACGAACAATGGACTTTCTAAATTCACGTAGGAGGAAATCTGAAATCAATTGAATGTCTATAAATATTAATTGCTAAAGCTCGAATATACATTGACACCAATGTCAAAATCAATGTATTCATTAAAAATTTCGAAATATTTTAATCATTACTCATTATATGAATTTACTTATTATATGACTATGTGACAAGATTTTTTATACTATTATTAAATACTTGTTGAATTATTTTTTTATCTTTGTTAAACTATTTATAAATATCATTTGGTTACTATCCAATTTATGTCTATTGGCTATACTTACAAAGTTAACAGGTTTTACCGGTAAATATTGATAACAAATACCGGTATTTTGTTTAAATTTAGTTGTTTGATAGTTGCCCACTTTTCACATACTTGTATTAATAATAGCAACAGTTATTACAAGAATAGATTCGATTTGTTCAAAATATTATTTTTTATATATTTTTTTTATATTGATTGTATCAAATTTATTTAGTAAATTGTGTTTGGAGTCAGATATATAGAAGAGATGAGAGAATTTTGCTTACAAGGAAAACTTGTTTCCGCTTGATTAAGAATTACTATGCTAAATAGGTAATGTTTATGCCGTTAAATAACCGAGTATTTCAGTAATGAGAAAAAGGTGGAATATTGGAAAATGCGCGTAGGCCACTTATTACCAATATCTCATATTAAATGCATCGTTACAGGCATAAATAAAACATGAAAACACACCATAATTTAGCCCATAAATAATGCTAAAGGTTTAATCTTTGATCAGGCCAAGTAAACAGGGATTTTCTTCTCCTCTTCTTTCGCTCCTCTTTTTTCTGTCCTTCCATCTACCTCCTACTATTTATAGAAAATGGGTATCGATCCTGTGCATAAAATTTGAATGCATCCGAAGTTCGGACGGAAATCATGGAAATTAAAGTCACGGAAATTTCAGTATTCAGCAAATGACCGGACATGAAAAACAGTACAGTATTATTTTTTTTGTACATTTTCGTTCAAGTGTCCCAACCGAATCCCTTTTTTTATTATTGTTGTTGTTGCTCTGTTTGGTTGTGTAATTTATTCTGCGAACGTTGCATTTTTCCACGGCGAATACGAAATCGACTTTGGGAATTAACGAACAATGGGGATTCATTATTTACGTGAAATTTTGATATTGCATTACGTAAAGCGTATGTGTGTATGGATTGAAAAATCCGATGATGCGGCACGAAGGGAAATTGGATGCAATATTTTATGAGCGTTCCTTGTCTAAACTTCCATATAGAATATTCCTTCAAATTGATATTTACTATATACAACCCAAACAAATACATTGTAAATAACTCCCTTGATTAACTCTGTTGTTCATATGAAATTTATCAATTTTATACAGAAGTTTTTTTCATTTTTTTAAATTTCGTTTGTTTAAGAATTAAAAATTATAATGATTCAAGTTTATTACAATGTATCGAATAACTAGTAAAGTTTGTAAATATTATCGTTAAAAGTATCCAATAAGGTGTAATGGCTTTCACGAGATTTCCTTCCAGCAGATGTGGCTCTGTTGAAAACACTCCATACATACAACGTGTATTTTAATTCTGCCATTAAAACACAAAGTCCATTTTTTTGCCCTTCTCGCTGTTTACTTTTACAATAATGTTCCAGTACCGACACGAATTCTACATTGGGAAAACAAACATTGCTTTAACAATAATACTCCCTTTTTTGCAATGGTTTTTTTTTAGGAAAAAAGCGTGCATCATTGATTTGCTACATATTTTCACCCTTTCGACTGTCGAATAAAAAGCAGTACAATAATAAAAATGTCAGGGGAACATAAATAAGTCAACAATGAAAAATTTGATATGTTCAAAAAAGCCTTAAATTCTTTTTAATAATTTAACTTAATTTGTGCTAAATATAAAGATTTTCGAATTTTAAGAAAATGCACAATTTTATATTTGTTTAGAATTGATTTTATTGAACACATTGTAAATTAAGTTAGTAAAATAACACTAGAATCAAATCGGTCGTCATCTGAGTGGACACAAAAGTGTGAAAGAAGCCAAAAACGCAAATGTCCAGTGGTAAGGTTTTAGCCTCGGTATTTTGAGATACGCACGGAATTTTATTAATTGATTACCTTAAGAAAGGAAAACCATCCATTACGAATATTATATGGCATTATTGGTGTGTTTGAAGGAAGAAATTACGAAAAAACGACCAGTCAATCAACTAAATTTAAACAAAATACCGGTTTTTGTTTTTAGCATTTACCAGTAAGACCTGTTTTTTTTCAGTTTTAGATAATATATATGATATATATTTAGTATTTAAGGTAGTAACCATTTTGTTCTAATTTTTAATATTTTTAAAACTATAGTTGTTTTACATTAACTGAATAACTTTTCTCGAAAAATGTATTGTAATATCTAAAAACCGGTATTTATTTATCTAATATTATAAAAGTGGCAGGTTTTTTATAAATTTTTACAAAGCCTAGTAAACTCCGGATAGTTCTTAATCTGCAGTTTAACTTACATGTTCTTCTCTATCTTATTTTTAAGATCGACAACGTGATTTATAAATAACTGTCTTGAGTAATCCTAACAGTGTATATGAGTTGCGAAAGAATTGTTCCGGCAGGAGGTGGTGTTCCAATCCATCACTGCGTTTACCAAAAGCAAATAAAAGAAGGAGCCAAAACTTTGCTCCTGCTGCTACTGCTCATATTTTTTTGTGTTCATTTATTTTCGGCTGGTGATGGTTAATGCTAAGGCCTTTCGGGTCAAGTACGAATTTATGTGCTGCATTAATTCGTCGTCGTCCTCCGAAAAACCCGGGGACATTAATTACAATTACACGAGGCGCGAGACTCGACCGTCATAATCATTTTATTTCCATTTCAGCCCGAAAACTATTTGACTGAAAACTGAAAAAAAATAAAACAAATGGAAATGCGCAATCTTTCGGACATAGTAAATCTAAATTTAGAGCGTCACTGTTACAACGATGTTATTCCAGTCGAGTCTTTATTTTTTTTTGTGTCAAACGTAGAATTAAAAATAAAACGTTTGGTTTTCCATTAAGACCACCAACTGTGTAAAATATTCACATAAAATTATGTCTTTAATAGAGCCTACCTCTCTTATAAATATGTAAGCTCAGTTACACGCTTTGTAAGCCTGTAATTGATCTCGAAAGATTGTTATCTTGCCCATAAGATAACTTCATTAACATTCCAAGAACTTTGAGTCTATTTTTGTTTATTTCATCATTACTTGAGATTATAAAATAATAAATATGTTTAATTATAAATCTATAATTGCAATAAATTAGTTTTAACCTGCTGTGATTACGATAATTGTTATGGAATTAATCATGTTTATAATTGACGTTAATGTAAATCTTGTTTATATAAAACGTCAATTTACTACCACTTCAGATTTTATGCACATTTGCAAATATGGTAAATTCTCCGGTTATGAGTGTAATTTGTTACTTGATACATCCCATTACCTAAACACGTAATTCAATGTAAGTATTTTCATAAATAAATCAAATTTAAATTACTTGGTTAATTTTACATATTCTGTGCATATTCAATCTTCAGGCATAGTTTACATACCTAAATTATACCAAATAATCTCAAGTGGAAATGTATCCATGTTGAGGATAATTACATAATTAACTATGAGAATACTTAAATAAATGTTATTTTATTTATCAATTGTCATAAATTATCCTTGTCTTATCCATTAGTCTTACTATTGCGATTTTTGGACACCCAAGAGAAATAGTTGTAGTAAAATTCACTTCTTTTTTTTGTTTATTCCTGACACAAATGAAATTAGAATTACAACCTCTCATTAATATTTTATTCAAGAATTCACTTCTCGATCATCAATTAGTTTTGATTTATTCAATTATATTTGCTTCAGGAAAACCTATTGAAAAGATTACAGATTTTGTAATTGTAATTAATGTAAGATTTACAAAAGTTTTTGTAAATTCTTTTTATTTGTAGGATTACAGTCTTTACTTAAAAAAATCAAATTATAGTTTTATTTTTAAAGATTTGATTAAAGTAATGATAAAATATGGGGAAATATTGAATGCTACAATTAAGGTTTATGTTAAGTATCACTTATTATTTACCTTTTGGGAGGCCAAGGAATGTTATTCTAACGTAAATAATTGCTATAATAATACAGTAACATGACTAAATTCACGATTTATAGTCTCATTATACTCACATTAAGTTAAGTTACATAATAAATTTAAAATATAAATCATTGGTTCCATGTGTTTAATTATTGACTACCATTAATTTCTGTTAGGGTTTCCTATTTATGGTAATTTAGAGAGTTTACTTTTATAAATAAATGGGTGATATGTATAGAAGATTTTTTAATAAACTCGTAGTTTCAATATGAATGCATATTGGAAAAAGGGAAATATTTATCCATTCTGATGTTTGTTGTTGTGCGCTCATGGCTCTCGTTCGAAGGCAAAGGGATGTTAATGAAAAAAAAAATGTGTTACTCGTTGGATTTAATAGAGCTCGTAAATTTACGATGCAGCTGAACTCCTCTGCTCAAAAAAGCGTGCGAGGAAGAGAGATAGATAGAGAAAATAATAAACTTCTAGCGTTCATAGGTAATTTTACGATATTTACAATGTCTGGGCTCGGCGTTCAGAACCCGAAATTGCGCTCGTATATTTATTGGAAAAGTGCAAAGAAGGATAGTTTTGAGAGGAAGATTTTCCTCCGCCTCTGAAAACCGGTTCTCATCCCCTTTTTCGGGGGCGGCTGCGGTCGTGGGAGGGTGTTTTGCTCATTCGGGCCACGTCTGTCCTCATAATTAATTAGCACCAGACTGCGAGTGTGTGCAGTGTATGTATGTGCGGCTTGTTCCACCCTCAGACACACTAAAATATCAACTGATTATAATTAAAACAACTAAGTTTATTGTGTTAACAGAACAGCGCATTTATTCGGAGCGTCCCTTCAGAAAGCAGACTGCGAAAGGGATGCTCATTTCTCCCTTGTCACAGTCGGAATATCATAAGCCAATTATTCCGCGGACTGTGAAAATATTGTATTAGTTTAAGTTAATTTCTCAAAAAGCGTGGAGCGAGATGAAAGCAGCGCGACGTGCAATTTTCGGTACATCTGGATTAGCTCTAGACCAGAACTGGAGATGAAGTGATTCGCAGTCTCCTCAACCTCCCCTTTATATTCAAAGCACATTTTGTTCGCTGCACTTTAAAATACACTATGGAACTTTTAAATAAATCCCAGAGTTTTGTTTCAAGAACTTAAACAGTACTTGAACAAATATCATATTCAACCGATAGATGGCGCGTAAGGTACTTGTCGTTTGACATGATATTTGACATTGACACTTGACAAGTTAGGGTTATAAAACAAATATGTTATATTGTTGAGATAGCCAATTCGAAATCAAACATTCTATTTAATATATTATTCAATCAATATAATAATGGTAATAATTTTCCGAAAAAAAAGAACCAGCATTAAGCTTAAGCAATCAATTGTCTGAAAACTACAATATTTTTACAAAAAATAGACGCAAAATCTTAAGTCGATTGTCCTTTGGTCGTATTTGTGACTAATAATAATAAATGTGTATTGAAACTCACATTTTCGTGTTTAAATATATTGACAAAATATTATAAACTATTAAAAGGTAAACGTTCAAGTTTTTGGGGAAATGTACGTCAATTTGAATACTTATGAAACGCAAATGCATAAATCTCAATCTCTTTAAAAATAAAATTTAATGTAAAATTCTTTCTGAAAAATATGGATTGGAATTCCAATATAAATATTGAGTGGTTTCTCTAAAACCGGTTTTTATTGGGTAATCATGAACATTTTACAATTAGATATAATTTATGAACACGGACGGCCTCCACGTATTTGGTAAACACTACTCTTTTAAGCTGAGATGAAAGCGGTACAACGTATTATTTGATTATGCAATTGCTAATCGAGAGAAATTTGTATGGGAAAAGGATGTGTTTGTGGTGTGTGGACAGAATGCGTCGGGTGGAAATGGATGGAAAGAAAATGTCCAGTCCAGCTTGTGCGTGACAATTTTCCCATGGCAATTAAATAATTATAATGTTGTTGGCATGACAAATAATGGCCCCCTTAATCTGTACTCTAATTGTGATTAATTGAATAGCCTGAATGCGCGCTCAGTTAACCCCTTTGCGTTACAAAGAATCTTAATCCCAAAAATTAGTCCAATTAAATCCGACATCGGTCGAAATGCAAATTTGCAAAACGCATTGCCCTCCTACCGCCCATAACACGTTGCTAAATTGTCCACATTATTCTTAATTTTAATCATTGAGAACTTATCTCAAATTCCAGCCACACAAGAATGCTGGTCAAATCTAAGTTTGTGTATAACATTTTGTTAAATTGTATGAACATTATTTAAGTTTGCGTATGAAAATCCGGATAACTCATTTCAAATTCGAACTGTAGAAGAATTCTAGTAAAAACTAACTTAACATTCACCATGTCATTAAAGTGTACGTTCGTATGGACATTAATATATACATTTATTAAATAATAATAAAATTTATTGCAACAGATTCAAAAATACATAAAAATGCTGTAGCTGTTATAAAGGACAATCAAGATGTAGAAGGATACTGAACAAAACTTAGAATGGATATTTGTTCGTTTAACGTACATTTTCTAACTTGATTATTACTGTAGACATTATGTACGTTAACAGAGCGCTTACTGCATAAAAAATGCATCTAATGACCAGCGTTCTATCACTGTCTCTTTATTAAATCCATTCATTTAAATTAGAGTGGTTAAAAACCCACTGCAATAGTAATTAATTATTTTAATTACGACATTTATTTCAACTTTTTTAGAAGAATGCTTAGTTTTTATTCTTTAAAATGATATTAACTAAATTACTTCATTCCACTTGTAAAGATATTTTGTTAAAAAAGACAGTAAACCTCCCACGAATTTTCAAAATATACTAAAATTCAATTTTTACCTTAATTTTATATTATAAATAATGTAGTAGTATCTTTTTGTGTAGTTTGTTTTTAATTTGCAGTTTCAAATAGTCCGGTATAATAACGGGGTGCAAAGTTTTGCTGTATAATATGGTTTAATTTTATTTGATAACGAAAATATCAATAGCTAATCTTAAACTAAATATATTGACATTTTTCAATGATTTTCCGGGTGATTTTCTTGGAAAGGAAAACCGCAAAATGTTAAACTGTCTTTTTACTTAGTCTTGTCGTACACCAAGAATGTTTTCTATTTTCAACTGTGTAAACAGAACCAAAGGAAACAATGAATTGTGTTAGGAGAATATCCTGCTTAATTTTTACTGCGCCCATCTCACCTATTATTAACTCGTTGTCTATAAATCTTCTCGTAAGACAAGTATATTATAGGCGTTTATGATGCATCGAAATTTATTTTTTAATGGTCCATTGTTGCCGTGAATCGACGGCTAATTTATATATGACTTGCTGCGTTGCGAGGAATATTGGATGATTTACTTGCAAGAAGCCCTGGGTGAACGCACTCATTTACTCTGTCAAATCTCCAAGTAGCCTTTCCATTCTTTCGCTTCGTTTTACGCCTCTTAATTAGTCTCGTTTAAGTATTATTAGCCTGAAGTGTGCCAGGACTTTTATGGTCGTGGAATCTCCATAACTTTACTCTTTCACTATATTTATCTTCTTATAAATCCCCATTCTTGGTAATAATGTTATTAGATTTTCAATGCATATTACGATATTAATAAAAAAAAAATGTTTCTTCTTAAACATTATCCCATTCCTGATAATATTTTATTGAATTGTCATGACATCAATTGGATATTGAATCATTTTCATGTTTCAGTAAGTTTTATATTTAAATTACAACAGGTAATAATATTAAATAAACCTATAGTATTAAAAGCGTTGGTGTAATTTCATTCAACTACTTTAAGAGTCACTAGAAGTGAGTGATGCTAGAGATACCTTTCTTGTATTCAGGTGTATAGCTCTTCAAATCCTGCTTGTATTATGTAGTCAAGTATACTTCTTCCTGCTATTATCTCTTCAATTATTTTAATTTTTATACTATAAGTGATTCCATTATTTTTATATTACTTGCAATGGAGTAATAAAAAATATACTATTCATTTTTTAATGATTTAAAGATCTTATATGACTAATTATGTTTATACTTATATAAGATCAACATAAAATAAATGGTACATATAATATCATAGTTCTACTTATTAGGAAGCAATCCATGTGCTGTAGGATAACATGTGTATTAACATAAACATAATAATAATTATTGTTGCAACAGTCACAATAATAATAAATAAATTTAAAAGTATAACTGTTACAAATGGCTATTGACCACTTTGCGCCCCAAAAATATTAAAAATATTCATTCATTTTTCTTAATAAACGAAGCAAAACGCATTCAAAGTTGCAATAATTAACAGTAACAATTATGTTTTGATAACTTTATCAAGTTATAATTGGTATATTTTGAACAAAAAACCAGTTAAAATCCTAAACTAAGTAAATTTTGATTGATTTTTCATCAGTTTGATTTCAAGTATCAACTTCGAAGTGATGAAAAATCAGTGCAATTCATATAATTATTTCCAAAACAAGTAAATAAAATATAAAAACAATATATGTATATTTGATAATAGAATTTTTTTGAAGAAACTTTGTAATGTGGTTAGTTTAGTTTTTTTGTAATTTGTTGTATAATTTTAAAGTAAATATATTTATTTACAATCTTCATAATTACTTCTGTGTTTATTTTTGGTAATAAAGTAGAAAGGTTAGGCCTTTGGAGATTCCATCGTTTGCAAATAACTCTAAATGAAACTTGGATTACATCCAAGAATGTGATTTACAAAGGAATTCAGCGTGTTTAATAGTGTGTCTAGTCATAGGTTTATTATTTTTTATTATTTTATTTTCGACAATAAATAATAAAGTAGCATTTCGAAATGGGTATGAATAATCAGAATATTAATAGAATTATATATAATTTATTGCCATTTCTTGTCTTAAATTTAAATTGTATACATTCGTTAATACATTATTGAATATATAAATAATAGCTAGATTTTTTTATAAATAAATATTTGTGAAAAATATTTCAGTGTTAAAAAAATAATTCCAAATATTTTTCCCTGTAAAAGTTTTCTTTAAGACACTATTTATCTTAATAATAATAATAACATCTATCGTAACAACAACTACAAAAAATAAACTCAATACAATAATTATAAAGAAAAACAGAAAAATAAAATGTTATTATGTCATGAGTCATTAATCGTTAAAAAGTTTTTGTTTCGTTTTAATTGGAATGTTGTAAATGAAACATTTTTTTCTTTGTAGTTGTTACATTAAAAGAAGTTAATAACTTACTAACTACAATTAATTGTATTTATAAAAAAAACCTTATACGATATTAACTTGGAAATATTGGGCGAAAAGACCAATATATTAATAGGCTTTGTGATATATGTATTATTATTATATGTTATTTTTTACAATTAATATAATTGTTAATTAAAACTTTAAATACTATATTGATTTAATAAATGTAAGTATGTAAATAGTTTAATAGATAATTGAATAAAATAGGACTAAAGAAGTACATGAATGATAGCCTATTGGCTCTGGGTATAACGAATTTAAAAAAGTACAAGACTTTTAAAAGATATCAATTAGTACGGAGTGTATTTCTATGTATTGTTTACATCATATCAAAAGATATGTTATCGAATGAACTTAATTATGCATATTTATATCCAATTTGTATGTAGAAACGTGAATTAATTACAGAAGCATTACTGCATTTGATAGTATTAAGTGGGTCGAAAAAAAATGTAATTATCGCATCAGCTGAAGCTTGATGCAATATAATCATTGCGAAGAAGACGCATTTTGAGATAAGTGGGCCATGAATATTACGGCAAGATTATGCTATCGGCGCCTGGGGAGCCTTTGAATAGTCCTGCGACGATAAACAGGAGTTATTCGAGTAGAATTGCAGGCCTGATGCACCTGCACTATTGGATCCCCCTCATCTCTTTCAAAGAAAAAAGAACGAACAAAAGGAAGAGAAGAAAAAGAAGGGTATCTTGATGAAAAAAAAAAGGAGAATAGGAGGAGGGTGGCCAAAACTAAATAAAGCAAAATAGAATGAAAGTGGAGGGGTGGAATAAGAATCCTTCAGCGGCAAACTGGAAAAACTAATCTGTGCGAAATTGTGTTTGCCCTTATAAATTATTCATAATCGGGGGAGGTTTTCTTTCTTTCTGGCCGAATGCAAAATATTCAGAATACCCAGCAATTCCAAACGGAATGATTTGTAAATCTGCCTTTTTAAAATATAATACCAATATATATATCGAGATGTTCAGGAAGAGATAGGTTGAAGTAAAAAAAAGGAGGAGGGTTGTGGATGCAGGAAGCGGGACCAGAGATGTATCGGGATATATAACGAGGGCGCATACTTATTATACTTTCATGTCGAAGAAAGGAAAGGCGAGCTGAGCTGCAGCACATTCTGCTACCCGAATAACAAATCCCAGCATCCGAGCATTGACATTTACGTTTTAAATAAATTACGCCGGACACTTTTCCGGTACAAGAAAAAAACAGTAGTCACAGTCGGAACGTCAACGGGAAAGCAATTTAGTGTTCATTTTATGTAGAAGCTTTACATCGTTACATTAAAAATAAAGCTTAATGGATAATCATTTTTTTGAAATTGAAAAACATCAATGTACAGTTCTGCTATTATCACAGTCTGCTTGAAACAACTGGACTAAACAAAAATAATAAAAATAAATAACACGAAAATGGACTTGAATTGTATAAAGGAAATCATTGGCTTATGCTTAACAAATAATTTTAAGTAGTCCTTTTTTATTTGTAAATGCAATAGATCTTATATTTGATAATTTTAATGATTTTACCAATAATTTACTTGCAAGATTAACTACCAAATATATTTAATAATATTGGATAGGTGCGACTTAAACATCCACATTTAAACTCCTCGATTAATATAGTTTCAAACAGTGCTGAATATTAGCGCGACTTATCCGCACTATTCGAGGTATTACTGTATCTTACAGAAACAAATGAATAAAGAAATATTTACCAGGAACACGTACATAATAATAATAATTACAAAATATATTATTTTTCAGCTTGTTTTACATTTTCTGAGATTTAATATAAAATGAGATGAAACTTTTAAAGTGTTACATCAGAGGTTTGTAAAGTTTGTTAAAATATTGGAAGTGTTGTAAAAGAACATACATTTTCGAATTTATTTTGTCCATTTGCGACTCGACAAGCTACAATTATCAACTACATATTCCTATTTAAATAAGACAACGTGTACTGAAAGTATAATTATAACTTTCTTCAATGAATACGCCGCGCCGCGAAACTAAAGTTTGCTATAACTGGTAAAAAAAAAACAGAGAAAAAATACAACGAAAGTTTCAGGTAATTTGTAAAATTACAGGATGAAATACTTTAAAAAAAAGTAAAATATGGAGCTGCAACGGTGTAAAATATTTGTTCTTGAATTATGCAACACGTAATTACCAGTTCGGATAAGTAAATGGTAAATAAAGTGTCCGGAAGTTTTGGAAATGGATAGGAGTTAGTAACACGTTAATAGTGATTAGCAGGGAAAGGGCTTGGAAATACACAGCAATGCGAGGTGCATCGTTGAAGATGCGCTGCGCTGTGTATATTTATATATTCATGTAAAATTGCTTTATTTTTTTTATCCGTTTGATTCTATTTTCCGAGGCAGATATCGTTACACTACCCAGGGGAAATTTTCTCTTTATGAATTTACTTAAGATTACAAACTTTGTGTCAAGTTGAGCAGGTTTATTCCCCTGGTCGGGCTTCCGGATTCGGGCGGGGGAGAAGGTAGTTTAAATACCGCAGGACAGTCCGTGTTTTAGTGTGTTTATATATATTAAGGGACACACGCAAGGGACCAGTTTATATCCGTAGACACTCGGTCCCCATCAAACGGATTTGCAATGCACGCGAAAGAAACAAAAATAGAGGATATTCCTTCCACTTCCTCCTTTGTTTCCTCCCCATTCTCTGTCTCCCGTTTTTCTTTTTCTATTCTATCTGAAACTCTAGATTACAAAGTTAAACATGGGGACAGGAAAAAATAAACTAAGGGGGGTCTTCGAATAAGAAGAGCAGGAACATCGGAGCTGTGCTTTGCTTTGATCTGAAGGCAAAGGATTTAAGTGGTCCGAGAATCGAGTTTATGGACTTTTATCACTGATGAACTAATTTCCCGGTTCGGTGTAATTGGGATTCCTTTTTGGTCATGAATCCACATCCGAATTCGGCGGTTTTATATGTACGAGCAATATAATATTGTCAGCATGTTTTGGGGTAATATGGAAACGAGGGGTGGATTCTCGGAGCGCGCGCGTATGTGTAATTCAAACAAGCCCTTGTGTTTTAACAAACCAAATTAAAAGTTCACCCCTTGCATACCAAGCATGTGTATGTACGTATATATTATACATGTGGCTCGTTACACTCATAGGAATCTACGTTTCGCAGGAACAAGCGAATTCAATCAAAACCAGAATTATTGCCATTGCACTTTAATAACGTACTACTGAGCCTTTGTGTATACACTTTTTCCTTTTCTGTTTGAATTCGACTGCATATGGAATTTGCAAGGTTCGAACTAGAACTATTTTTATATATAATATATTTCATTAAATCTAATATCAAAGGATTTGCGAAAACCACACATATCATATCATAGCATAAAACATATTTTCATTTATCAATTAAAAGAAACTTTACATTTCTCAAATACTAACTTATGTACTTGAAAGTTAGGACGTAATTAGGATTTTACCTAAAACTATAGGAAACCGGACTAATCGAGGACTATAATTAAGATTAATTATATATTTGAGGCGGAAAGGCTTTTGTTAATATTTTTTTGTAATAAAAATGCAATATAATTTCACAAATGGATAAAAATAAAACATATTATATCATAATAATAAAATAAAATGTATTATTTTTATACATTTTCTTAATTATTGCTAAATTTTTTATATTTTTTTAAATTTGGTAGATTCTTAAGAAATTTATATTATAGAAATAAAACATTAAGTTATTAATAAAAACAAACACTCAAATTTTAATTCAAACATGATATTTTCTGATATTATTATTTATCTGCATAACTTTAGCACAATACATTTCTTGTTTGTAGTTTGGAGTATATTTATAATCTTTCAAGATTTTATCCCACATAGAATTTCTAAACAGTTATTTATCGAAAAACTTTCTGGGTGGTTTTTTTTCGACTAAAGGAAAGTTACTGAAAGTTCAGTACATATCTTAGTTACTGGTTTAATGGAACTTTTGCTATACCAGTTATACAAAAGTCTAAAAAACAGTATGATTTCTTCATGATTTGACCCACACCAATCGTTGTTATATATTGATATAATTGTGATATCATCTTTCAGAGACTGAATTGTCTTGAACAATTCTGAAAATTTCAGGTTTCGCCAATGACTCTTTCGAACAATATGATAAATATACATTTTCCGAATAAATTTATCATAATTAATAGAAAATTTTCTACATTTATATGAATATTGTACAAATAATATATATTATTTTAGTGAATTAAATTGAATTGCACTGAACACTGATATATTCTAACTTGCTATTAGTTAATTTCTCAAGTTTTACTTAATATTATTAGATAAACGCTGTGCCAAATTCTAGTTATGATTCGTGCAAATATATAAATATTATCAATTTGAATGAAAGTTACGCAACATAAATGTAGACCGCACAAAACGATATTTATGCATATTGCGATAATACGAGTATGATTTATACAATGAATAGCAATAAAGCCAGATAATTGATTGGAATTACAATGCTTTCCATTAATTTTCGTTTTGACCTTTCAGACGACAATAATATTTTAAAACCGAAACGAACTCATTTAAATGTAAATTTGTTGTATGTCTGTTCCGTTTTTTTATATTTTGTTTGCGCCTCCCTGCCCGTTCACGTGCAATTCGCTACGTAATTTCGCGGAAAACGTACAGCAACAACATAAAAAATATAAAATAAAGCGAACAAACGGGCACAAACAAACGCATCGGACAATGCACACACAAAACGAATATTTATATAAATATGTATATATATATATATTAATTACGCAACGCATTCGATTATTTAAATGCACTTACTGAATTAATTATTGCGCCGCATAATTCATATTTTCGCAGAGTTCTATACACATATGTGTTGGCTGTAATGTTAAGTTCTTTTTTGTTGGAATCGACTTTGGGGTTGGGACCAGTGTATTATAGTAATATCCGAGAAAATCGATATAATGTGAAGAAACTGCTTTTTCGGAAGTAAGTTTATAATTCCTTCAACTTTGACAGCAAATTACAGCTAAACGGGTTAACCCACATTAATAAATTAATATAAGTTACATTCCTGAACTATCCAAGTTTCATAAACAACTTTCAGATCAATTGTATCTATTATAGTCTCCGAGAAAATCGTTAAAATGTGTGAAATTATTTTATTATTTCTTCAACTTTGACAGCGAATTACAGCCAAACGGGTCAGGACTCAACAATAAATTATTATGCGTTACATTCCCCAATTATATAAGTTTCATAATCATCTTTTAGATCAACTGTATCTACTATAACAGCGCTTCCCAACCTTTTTATCGACGCGGACCGGTCAACATTTGATAATTTTTCCAGGATGGGATGTTGATTATTTATAATTTAGATTATTTTGATTTAATAATTATATTAGAAATACAACATAGTAAATATAATGGAAATAGATGAATGTTCATTGAATTCCCCACGTATATAATAGAAACGTAAAACGTTCATAATAAATGTAGTACTAATTATACTGCAATCAATATAGTATTAATAAATAACTTATAAAAAGGGTTGAAAAGTCTTGTATTGGTTAATGAATTAAAAAAAATATTAGCTATACAAATTGGGTAAGATTTCTTAAGTTAATAAATATGACAAAAATTTACTGATGCTACAAAAGCTATGATATTCATGCATCAATAATTTGAATGAAAAATTACAAAAAAAGTGAATGAAGCTAAAGCGATTTCCCTTTTTTTTAAACAAGTCTCTAAATCAGTGTTTCTCTAACTTTTTTGTACTATTTCACAACAAAGTCTTTATAAATAATTCTTATACCACCAATTTTACATTTGTATAATAGCAGTAGTCAAAATTGCCTAATGGTAAAATTAAACTCTGCACGAGTCCATTTTTCGCCCCGTTAAAAGTAAAATTATCCACATGTGATGCGTGTGCACCACGTAGGCAAACATAGTACTAAATGCTAAAGAAAAACTATTTCACAAAGAATTTAATTATATCAATGATTTATTTGCTGCTGTCGTTACAGAAATTTTACATTTAATAATAAGAAAACAATAAAAGACTTACTTTTTCAATGGCAAATACTGTGTATACAATAGTATATTAATTACTATTAGGCTATTGACCGAGGTCTTTCTGGCCTCATTATAGTAGTTTTTATACTTTATAACATTAATTTTATGGACAGAAAACTGCAGTTAATAACACTTTATATATATATATATATATTTGTTCAATAAATTATATTTGTAATTAAATAAACAACAATGAAGAGAAAATTATCATAATAATACAATATATATATATAGAAATTAAAATTACGTGCTCAAAATGAAAGTACAATTGCATACATTTGTCATATGTAAATTACACAGTCAACAGAAACAATGGGAGAGTTGAAGGAATTGAAAAAGATATGCAGAAATGCATTGCATAATTTTGGCCATTAATTAAATGCAAATAAATGATGTAATAATGAAACAGTAAAATAATCGTGATAAATTTAAAAAATAAATTATTTTATTGAACTTGAATCAAAGGCATGTCTTTTTGCCCATAAATAATAAATAAATGAATAATTCTATATTATTTTTGTATTTGACGAAAACCCAAATTACGAGTGTTCTCGTTTTATTATTATCTACTCACCAATCTTCTTCAATTACTATTGCATAACTAATACGAAATTTAGCTTTTATACTCTGCTTCAAGGTGTACAACATTTCCACTTTACACAATGAAGTAATAATTATATTTTTTAATTCGTAGGAAGATTCTCGAATAAATATATAGTTGATGTTTTATATAATACGAGAAAAGAATAGAGTAAATAGTGTTGTAATAAGAAAGTTAAAATGTAAACCTAAATAAGAATATTTGGAACTATATTTCTGTTACATTAGTACTAGTTAAAGTAACAAATAATTTGATATTTATATTTTAACTTTAATAGTAAATGTTATAAAATAACTAGTTATTCCATGGAATACCTTTAATTGTGTAGAGATGAGGGGGTGTAGCACCACAATGGTAACATCTATATTATATAAACTCACATCAGTAGATGTAATTAAAATGTTATATTGTCCTTATTTCAACTGCTAAATATAGTTTTATTTATGAAATATTCTTCAATTATTAGAAAAGTAATATAAAATATAGGATGATCTAAATATTTGTGCTATTCAACTATATTAAATAAGTTTTAAAAAATGCTAAATTGCTTTGTTACTTATGAGAAATTAACTCTAAAGTACTCAAATAAAATTACTCTGAAATAATTTCACGTTTTTTGTTCTCAAACTTTGTTTTCTGGTTAGTTTTAACTGAAGAATTCAGACAAACAACAACGAAATCCAAACAAATTTAATCTCGGAAATAATTATAATGTATGCATTTAGTAAATATGTTTACATTTTTTTCTGTGCTCATCACACTAATGAATTAATTACAATTAATTTGTCCATGTACTTTAGCATACTGAATGAATGAATATTTTACGTCTTTACGCGATATGCATATGCTGAGGTCGCTGCATCACTCGACCATATTTCGCAGTTAGCACCCGGCGCATCCACCAAAAATTGAATAAGCCGCTTTGCTATCGTTTTTAATTAAACTCGAAATGCTTTAATCTCATTCATTATTTATCTTTCGTCCTCGAAATAGTATAAATTATTCAATGAATTCACATTATGCAGAATAATAAGTGATGTTTCTTTTATAAATATTGTGAAAAAATTAAGGAATTTAGTTTTTTTTTTAATACTAGAATATTGTATTTTAATTGCACAAACGGATTATTAATAAAAGTTCACAAAAATAAATAGATTGATGATAATAATTCAAATTTAAACATTTGTATACAGCATACGATAAAATGTATTTATTATTCATTCAAATTTTATGTAAGATTTGCGAATAACTATTGTATTTATACACATATTTTATTGATGTTTCCTCTATACATCCATACCTGGCTTACGGCCTAGATACGTTCCACGAAACTTGGCCGCAAAGCGAAAAGTCGTATAAGGAATCAATTATTGCGCTTGCGCGAGATTGGCAATATGTAGATATCGAAAAATAGTTTTTTTGCCGTTACAGCTAAACATTTTAGGCCGTAAATCAACAGCGTGCCTTAATTGAAGAGGGCCGTTATAGCGAAATGCCGTATAAAGAGCGGCCGTATAGCGAGGTATAGGTGTATTATATTTATTTCTTTTTATAATTAAAAAAAATATGAAGAAATAATAATATGTACGGTAACAGTTAAAATAAATCGGAAAACATACAATAAGAGCCATTGGACATAGGTTTTCCACTCCAGAGATTCGTATAAGGGAAAACATTACTGGAGATAAAGTGTGAATTAATATTTTATGGAAGTTCAGTCGATACGTTCAAGTACCATATTTTATCCTGAATATTGAAGCTATTTATGTACTGGTTTTATTGCAATTGCAAGTTTTGTTTTGTATGTATACAAAATTTATATGCACATATACCTTTAGTGGGTGTAAATAACAGGTAGCAGCACAACAATATATATTAAATATTTTATAAAGATTAAATTGTTGGAACGTAGAAAAATGCATTCGCGTTAGTACGGGCCGTGTCAACCGTGCACAAAAGTCATTTGAATTATGAATGAATGCACATGAACACACCCTAGATGGAAGAGGGAAAATATTATTTTTCATTATGATCTAATTACGCCCATAGCGGGTGCACTCTTAATTGAATAATTACGTTTCGTCGCAAAATTAAAATCTATAACGTTTAGTTTGCATTCACTTCGTTGGGTCGCCACTCCGTTTTATTATTATTATTATACTACCAATTTTTTTGTGTTGCCTTTCTGTTGAACATTACACATATTACTATTATTGATATTTTATTAAATTATCTTTATTGATATATCTTATAAACAACAATAGTAGAAAGGCTGGCCAAAGGGATATCGACCTTTGGTCTCTCCGCCCATGTATATTAACAATGAAAGAAGTACAATCAATTAACTATATACAAATAATAGAGAAACTAAATGAATAATACTGTATTAATTACATAAGGAGAAAAAAAGTTTATTATATAAAAAAGAAAGAAAAAACAACCTCTGTGAACTAATTATAGGGACAATAGTTACTTATATTTAGGAGAGGTTGATGATTTTGAGGGATACAAAATTTGGAGAGAGAGAATATATTTGAGACTTTTGAGATGAATTTAAGGGAAAGGGTGTGGACTTTAACAATTTTGATTTTGGAAAAGAGGAGGATAATTTATTTATTTTCATGTTGTGGTTATTGTATAATTATTATAGTAAAAAAGTGGTGGCTAGAAATACATTACATCAGTTGAGAAATTTTCTCTATATGAAATAAATGGTCCTAAATAATGTTTGAACTCTACTAGTAAAATATTCAAGGTACTATAATATAGTAAATATACTTTTAAAGGTGGGTTAATGTGTGTGCGTTTTGTTACGGTATGTGTGTGTTTAATGTTAATTTATTGGCGATTTTCCAGGCAAACGTTTGTATTATTGATTAACATAAATTGTTTGAAGTTTCCAACTGGGAATTCCTAATTGACCTTAATTAATTAGATCTCGGCGGTGCACACACACACACACAAACACACACGCACATACACTCCCACACATACAAACACATACTCATACGTGCACACAAACCACCTTGGTTGGTTTTCGTCCATTCCAAGCACAGCTCTATTTAGCCAGAACGACGAGGGCAGAACCGTTTACCTTTTCCGGTCAGACTGCTCTTATTTTCCAAGCACACACATATGTACCACCACAAAGATACAACCATTTCCCAATTCCGCTCCATCCAATCCGATGCGAAACCGAAATTTCGTTTTAATAAGGGCAACTCCTCCGCATCTTCACCGATACGCCACTAATTTCCGAAACAATAATTAAACAATAGTTATATTATTAATACGATGCGCGAAAAGTTTTAATTAATTAATCCCGCTTAGACTATAACATTTTAAGGCGGGCTTTCGGCTTTGATAAAATTTAATTATGGAACCTCCATTCCTCCGACACGCCACAAGATTTAGCGTGCCTCAAGTTCGCCTAATTCAGAGTTTTCTAAATGTCATAAATACATTATTATTATCAAATTTCCATCGTAAAGTGGGTCGAATATTCTGTTTTAAATTTCTCCCCAACTGCCTGCAATAAATATAAATTTTGTTTTATTACAAAACATAACCGATTTACACTATTTTTAACGTGATGTTTATAAACAAAATATTAATGAAATAAATAATAATCAACTGTAACAAAGTGCTATATTATAATAAAGATCTTATATATTCTTTTTATTTCATTACCTTTGGTTATTTTTTTTGTATAACGTCTGTTTTTATTTACAATCTATTTTATAACAAAACATTCAGTAAAGGGTTTAAAGGTTGTCAAATGACAAATTAATATTGGAAAACGCCCACTGGCAGTTTTCCCTTAATTGCTAGTTAGAAGTTAAATCACATTGGAAAATCCAGTAAATTACATCGCTTCAGTCGGTTCGTTATTGAGCTATTATCAAGAATATTCATAGCCAAGTCATTTGGCTGTTTTTCTAGCCTATTATGGTATCTGCTACTCTATTTCATAATGGCTTCTTCCACTGTTTCTATTTGAAGATCCTCGTGAATCGTGAATCCTCCTGTTTATAATGTACCATGGAGCTTCTACGATTCTTAGGCTTTTCGACTGGACTATTTGTATAATAGCTATATTAGTAACTTTTAAAGTAAAATTTATATTTTTCAATTAATATTCAAAATCAATTGTTTATCTGAAGCTTTTCAAATATATTGTAATTACATACCTTTGTATTATTACCTGGAAGAATAAAGGACCTTATAACTGCTTAAATTGATAAAAATCATTTTGTAAACATAATTTTCAAACCGTGAATCTGCACAAATCGAAGCCAAATTACACGAGGTGTCGTTGTAAAAGAAAATTATATAAATCCGAGGAAAAACTAGTATTGTGAATGATGAGAACCAACTGAAAATAATTTTAAAGCTTACACATTTAGTGTACTTTATATCTTAACACCTGCTTCGCATTATACTAACACTTTCTTTGAACTTAATACGTTCATCTTTCCCTTTATTCGATTCTATTCTTGATATTCCGGATGCCTATAAAATACTTTTCTTATTGAATTAAAATAGATCTAAAAAATAAACAAAATCGTTATTAAACCAAATTCAAAGTAGGTCTAATAACAATTGTTAGAAAGACTTAGCTTCTCTCTTCCTAAATTTTGGCCCAATTTGTGACTAATAAAGATCTTTCTATTCTATAAAATATAAATAATTAGATATGTAAATAGTATATAAGTTCTGTAAAAAGAACACATGGCCAACAATAATTTTTATTTATGCCTTACTAATTTCAAAACTGGATCTAGTACAGAAATTTGTTCGGATAACCAAATTTTGAATGTGATTTATATTATTTATTTATTTTATTTCAACTGATTTTTTGGACCAAAATTGGGACAAAGAGCTTACGACCGAGTTGGAGATTATACAGTTTGTTTCTAACTTATTATTCTCTCTTAGTTGGCAAAATGACTGAAATTTTTCTGGTAGTGGAAACAGTATTTTTGTAAATATTTGATTGCAATTTTATTTATTATCAAGAAGAATATCGACTATTTATTCAATGAAATGCGCATTCCATAAACTGTCCTGATAAACGTATGCCAGAATATGCAGGATGTAGGTTGTATAAAGGAATTAAAAAAATAATGGAATGAAATAAATGAATTTATCTGTGGAACGAGTCATTAATCAATGCCAACGTGTTAAATAGACGTTTTTCATAAAACGAACATAATTTTTGTTACATGGCCGAGCGTGTAGATAGAGATACGTTGTACGTTATGCATTTCTGTATTGGAGGTGAAATAGCGTAAATCATTTGGCACATATCGATTCGGACCTGTCCCATCATGCTTCATGGAATTGTGCTAACATCGGCTGCATCGCAAATGAATACCAAGATAATTCCGTGGACACTGCATGAAGATGCGATCTGATTAAGTTTATCCTTTCGTGTGACATGCATACGACTTTATCTCATTAAATATTTATCACAGGATCCGTAAATCCTGTATCCAGAGCAGCTCACGTTCAACCGATAATCAAACTCACATACTCACGTTATCAACTTCAATTATTCACAAATACGTGTTTTTTTTGCTCTCCCATCTCCATCGTCGGAGGGGGGATAAATAGAAGTTTGATTGTGTTTCCCTTCTGCCTGTCGTTTATTCTACTTTTTTTTATTTTCCGCTCTATGCTCCAGATTTTTTTTTGCGCATTGATTTTTCGGAGGGTGGTTAAATGTATTGCAAGGGCACTTTCGGGGCGACTCGAAATATAAATTTTAAAGTGTATCAAACAAACCGATACGGCCTGTAACTCGATTATAAGTTTTCCTCCACATGAAACATTCTGTTATTTGATTCTTTTCCTCTGTTATCCTGCTTTCTTTCTCAGTATTTATGTACACAACAGGAACACGTGTGACAATGTCACCAACTGTTGTCGATTAAAAATATCGAAGGGAACATACAAAAATTATATAAATACATCCGGAGCGTATCCTGGCTTTACGAATGCATCGATCAATTAGGTTGAAGCATTAGATATGCGTGTCGCTGGTATCATATGCAAATTGGGATGCATACCATAGAAAATCCATCCGCTCTCTCGTCCCGCGGATTATTCAAATTGAGTTTTGCCATAAAACAGGGTGTTTCATTCGTGGATACGTTTTTCGGAATCTTGTTTTAATTTTCCTTAATCTTCGGTGATTACAATGAAAACCGTCTTATCGCCGGCGACGAGAAATACGTTCATCCCCATGCAAGGCACACGCAAGATCTCTCCTTCTACCCAATTAACGAAACTTTTCTTATATAATCTAATATAGGGTGGAATTATAAAGTTGCCTCTCTCTCTCTCCCTAAGCAAATCTAATCTCACGTGGATCGATCCTTGAGCACATTCGCCGGTTATTCGGTTTGTTACGGAATTTTATTGGCTTTTACACTTTTCTCATCACGTTTTATTTATACAAAGATTTACTTTTTGTTACGGAGAAAAAATAATCTTTTGTGTTTAGAAAACTAAAGACAGTTTAATTAACAAAACTTTCGAACAGTTTTCAAATGCTATACTTCAATTAACAATTCTACAACTTTATTTTTGTCAATTAATTTAAAAATTAAATATAATTTAATTTTAATTAATCTTTAATTTTTATTTATTAGTCATGCATTGAACATGTAGTAAAAATAAATCAGAATTAGGGCTAATTAATATTAGAAAATAAATATTAAAATAATGTTCACTTATAATTTCATTAATCATTAATTCTATTATATTTCTATTGTTTACTACAAACTCACTGCACTATTTTTTTTTCTTCTTAATTTTAATACTTATTTGCGAGTTGAAATTATTTTTATGTTTACAACTCTTTTCTTTAGAATAATGCATAAAACCGTTCAACAACCCATGACATTTAGCATACAGTCCAGTTGAATAACTGGAGTAATAACTATTAAAACCACGGACTTTGTGGTCGAAAACCAATTAGTGGGAATCCTCCTAATAATTTGACTGTGGTGACCACTACAACCTCACCATCGTATCTTAAATTATTTATTGTCAGACATACTATGCATTATTCCATTTCCAGTTTATACTCTTTCAAACCACAGAAACCTACTTAAAAAAAGCATTGTCTAAAAAACTTATACTTAGCTTAGTATAAAAGATTTTGAAATTCATTTTTTTCATTTCCAAATATTAAAATAATTAAAAAATACTAGTTTCAATCACTAATACTAGTAAAAGTTTGCAAGTTTCATTCTATACACAAATTGTAATTGTTTTTATAGTTGAATTATTTGAGTTGTGTTTCAACAAATATTATAATAATTAGGACTGAAGAAGATCCATATGCAATAATTTATATAATTTCATTTCATTAACATATTTTGTTATTTTTAACTGTTTATTGTTGCAATGATTATAATGATTATTACGTTCTGATTATATTTAGTAATTTAAATTTTTCGATTGTATATTTGGTTTGTATTTAATGATGTTCAATGTAAACAAACCATTAAAACGTCGTTTTGGGGGTGAAATGCCTCAAGAGCTTATGATGTGTTATGAATATTTAGTGTTATTGCGTATTATAAGTTAATCCTATTAAACTGAATTTAATATGTTGATTTATTATGAGAACATTCATTAATGTCTAAACTTTGGTGTCTAATTTTAGACAGCAGATTTATAATTCGCAAAGAACATTCTACTCGGATTGAAGTGATCTAAATAACCTAAGTTTGAAATGTTTCATAGTTTATATATAAAATATCGTTATTTGTTCACGACAGACCATTGATTATAATACAATTTAACTAGTATAACCAATTACATAAGTATGTAATAGGGATAGGAATATCATGAATTGCGATTCAAACAAAAAATGAAACAATGTTAATAAAAAAAGATGAACAAAATCATATTTAATCGTTTCTACTTTTATTACCAATTTATGGCCCAATGTACACATTTTTAATTAACAAAAATATCATTATTTTCTTTATGAAATTAATAAATAACTGAAACATACGTATTTTTCTTCACGAGTAAAATGTAATCTCATGTAATACAAAACTGTACAGATGCAAAAATGACATTAAGCAACTGTAAGATTTCCCGTGGCGATTAAGTATTGAAAATTGCACGAAAGTTAATTAAAATTTTAAAAATCTGCGTGTTTACTGCGGCTTAATTATCCCGGCTGGTTCTCATCAGGAGGGCGGATTTTTATTTTAGCGGCGAATTAAAGGGACGACGAAAAAAAAAACACGAAAATAGAAACTAAAATATAAAGTAAATAAAATAAATAAATTTTCCAAGCACCGGCGTTTATTTATTGAGGCGAGTTAATGAAATTCCCCATTTCAGATGTATAAAAGACTGCGACTCATTTATTTCTGCTTACTCTTTTTTTGTTGTATTATTTCTTTCAACCACCCCTGAGGGAGTGGTCCTCTGGTTTCGCCACTTTTATCCTTGGTTACTTTGCAGGATTTAAGGACGGACTCACCGTTTATTAAATTAATATTTTTTCGTAAAAGTTACGACTTATATATTTTGTTGAGTTAATAATAAATTGCTATGAAGGGAGAAAAACTCAATTATTTTACAAGAAGAGAGAAAACAAATATGTATATGTGTGACTTTTTCTAAACATAAAAGGTAGATGATTACTTTGTTTGCCTCTCGTACAGGCAATGAAATGATCATTGGTGATATTACAGTTTTCGAAACTGTTCACTGAAAGCAATTCAATTTGCTTGTTTCCACGTAAAAGCGCACCGTTTAATAAGCGAAACGCAACTGAAAGAAATTCTACTATATAATTGAGCAATACATGTTGGAATGCACTTTGTTTCTTTATTATTATTTCGTTACATTCTATGCAAATTATAATTACTTTTATTGCAATATTAAATGGCGGTGTTCTTGTTATTCGGAGAACTGAGTAATTATTGTGATGAATAATTGATTATATTAATTAAAGATGAAATTGGCCGGATTTAATTTTCATCTTTACTGAAGAAACGCGAAAGTCTGTTTAATTTTCTTTACTCAGTCAATTACGTAATCAAGGTAAAATTACGCTGCTTTTTGTTGCTTGTAATATTTTCTTATGTAACTTTCTCAATTTATTGTTTAATTATTTACTGTGTTTTACAATCTAATTTGTTCAGGACGAATACCTTTACGACATGTAATAACCAATCTCATTTTTAGTGATGTATAATTACATTTTCAATCCTATTCTATATAAAAATACTTATTAAAATACTCATCTAAAACAAAATAAGAAGGAAAAATTAACTTTATAACAACCAATTCTGATCTTTAATATGCTTAAATAATCTACTTTTTGTTTGTAATACATAAATAATTCAAGTACACCCATACCTCGATTTACGACCTAAAATGTTTCGCTATAACGGCAAAAAACTGTTTTCGATGTCGATATATCTACATGTTGCCAATCTTGCGCAGGCGCAATAATTTATTCCTTATACGGCTTTTCGCTTTGCGGCTAAGTTTCGTAAAACGTATCTAGTCCGTAAAGCGAGGTATGGATGTACTGAAAAGAAGAATCAATGAAATTAATAACAGGAACTTAAAGAATAGCTAATCCGAACTGATTGAAATAACACTATGTGAGGTATTGTTACAATAGTTCTAAGCTGATTAACGCTAAACGAAACAACGTTAAACGAAGTCACATTTATATATAGCAAGTTTAACGTTTGCTCCTGTGTTGATATATGCCTTATACTTAATGTATGTCTTATATCACTCAATATGAGAATAGATAACACGTGATTTGAAAAACATGAAATAATGTGAAAATGTCCAAAATTACAAATAACAATTCAGACATTAATAATTTATAAATTGAATACTTATAAAGTTATAAAATTTATGATTAAAATTTACATATATTTTTATTTATTGTTCAGGATTATATTGAAAGCAGACTTTCAATAACATACATAAATCAAATTTAATAATGAAACATAAGCAATAAGAAAAATATATTTGTTTATACAAATTTAATAAAAATCTATTATATATTCTTGACTATAAATAGTATAATAATGAACAAAATATTATAAATTATATTCAATACTTCAATATAATTGAACCACACAAAATAAATTTGATATATTTTTGATTTATAAGTAGTGCAAACAAAATATTTTAATTATAATAACAAGTATTGCAGTTGTTTAATATTATAATTTTCCTTGCTTACATTTTTCTTAGTCTTATTTATTTTTCACCTTAAATTGAAATAACTTTAGTAAGTGGCAATAAGAACTGTGGTGAATAGTCCTTTGTAATAGGAATAAATTTTGTTTATTATTTAAGAACAAATTTTCTGTTAATAGTACAGTATTAATTATATATATTAAAATTGATTTTTTGTTTTTAGAACAGTATAGTTACTATTATTGTACACTGATGGAAAATATGTTTTCTTCACAACGGGTGTAATGGATGCAAACGCTAAATGGAATTGTAGCTCGAAGCGTAGATATAATTTTAATTTACTCGCTACATATTCTTGTTGCCATTTCGCATGTTTATTTTATGTAATGGAAAAATATTTGCACAGAATTTGATTACATACACACAGTTGAAAAAAAAATGAGCTGTTGCGTTCGTTCTTCGAATAGCGATGATGCGGACCGACAATCATGATGATGATGATGGTCCGATGCGGCCTGATGATGGCTCATGAATAAAAATCATTTCGCCTGGGACAAAAAGTGTTGATATTGGTGGTCGGGTAAGTGCATACGCATTTGGCGTGAATAATATATGGGACTTGTTTGTCCCTCGCCTAACACAGGTGTATAGAAGCCCTATAGTGAAATAAAAGGTAGATGCACAGCCTGGGATCAAACTCATCTTGCAATATATCACCATAAACACACACGCACATACTCGTGCACCGTGGAAGGACTATTTCGTCCTCCTTCACAGCATTTCCTCCCGCTGTTCGTCTCGGGCTTCGAAATTGCAAAAATGTGAAATTGAAATATTTCAAACTGTGATTGCGTACACTTCTTCTTCTTGTTATTATTATTCTTCTTCCATCGCTGCTTTCAAATCGAATCCTCCTCGCAGCGTGGAAAATAATATTTCTGATGTTTCAAAAAATGAACATAGCACACTACATTTGCAAAGAAAATTCTTTTTTTTTTTCGTAATTTCAAAGATGACATACATATTTGTATTAATAGTTTTAAAAAAATCTTTATTAGCTACAAATTGGGTCAATTGGCTATCGACCAAGGTCTTTCTGCAAAGTCATTAATTTTATTTGAAATTAAATTTACAGTTTATGCCGCAGTTACATAATAACAAAATCCGACGCAAATCGAATCGTCGTAAAATGAACCCATATCTTAATACACGAAATCATTTAGTGAATGAGGAAATTTCTCGGCGTAGCAGCGTTATTCTGAATAAGTGTAAATTGAGTCAACGTAAACCGAGAGTTACCTATATTATAAAATATATTCTTAATATAAAGGACTACAAACATCGTAGTTTCTGTCATTATTATTATTATCATTATTTAATATTTGTAAAAAAGATTTGGTATAATTAGATAAATATATAGCAGCATAAATTAAAGGATTACATTTACCAATTAACCTAAAATTTTATATTAATTAAACGTTATATTTTCTTTGTATTTCTTTATTACTATTGTATTTAGTTTATTTTTATTGTAGTTGTTATTGCAATGAATGTTACTATTACGACAATAAATCTTATCATTGTTGCTTAATGTACATGAAGTGAATGTGTTTATTAGTAGTTTTATACATTTAATAAAGATTTTATATAAGTTTTGTTTAGGACAGGCTTTAGCTTCGTACTTTCTACTAAACTTGGCAATTGTATTCTTAAGTGTCTTCATCTGTAGGTCGTTTTGTATTATACTGTGGGGGATACAGCATGTTGAGTCGACGATTATTCGCAGAGTATAATAAGACTAAATAAGACAATTTGCATACATATATTTAAAGTTTTAGGTAAGTTAGAAAGTTAGAATTTTATATTTTTTTTGCAAATAATTATAAATATTTTACTAACTCATTTATCTTAATAATTAATATAAGTTAATAATAATTCTTTTTATTGCAATAATTACAGACAGATAAAAATCAAAGATAATAATATTTATTGCAACAACAACTACAAAATGTATAAAATTACTATGATAGTAATAAATAAATACAAAGAAATGAAAAACTAATATAATCAAACAAGTTAAAATAAATAGCAATTACAATGGACTATCATAATGTAAATTATTAAACAAAATATGTTTATCAAAACTATTTTTGGAGTTATTCTATAAACATTATTATACCAAATTTCTGAGAAAACTATCAAAGAATTTAATATTAATTTAGTAAATCCAAAAAGTAAAGTGTTTAAAAAATGCTATTGACAATAGAACAAATGGTCAATAGCCCTTTGCAACAATTAAAATTATTTTCATTTCATATTATTATTTGAAGTTTTTGTAATTTATTGTTGCAATAAATATTATTATTAATGTTTGATGAAAATAGTCTTAAAGAATTTAAAATACATTTCTATATAATTCAACAACAGAGTATGTAATTATATGTAGGTAATGTAGTGTGCTCTGAAATTAATCCATAAGTGACTATTATTGTCTCGAAACTGCGAAACTTCTCTCAATAAGGTTAGTGATGACACACCTTTCACAAACCACCAGATATTCAACGTAATTACTCCACTTTAGATCATAATTGATGTGATGTAATTAACTCTCAATTTGTATCCATATGATATTTAATTACATGCCATCTCAATTTTATAAATTATAGAAAAATATAAGATTACTTTGTCCGAGGATTTTTTTGTCGATGTGATTATTAGTTTAACATTCTTAGAAATCAATTAATAAACATATTATATATTTTTTTAAATTAATTCATTAATTTTTAATAAACTTATATTAATAACAACGAACTACACTAATTCGCGATTTATACGGTACCTTATTTAAACTCTTTCGCTTTTAGACGATTTTTAAAACAACGGATTTAAAGCATAAGTGAACATTTTGACGACACAATTCTGTCTTTTTTTATCTTCATCTATTTTAATTATCTTATATTTCTTGTTTCTATATGTAATATGAATTAAATTATATGTCTTTTTAAGAATGGACTGTTATTTTGAATGTTTTTATGACTTTACAGCATTTGTTTTTCTTTGGATTTCTTATTTATTATTGAATTTATTTTTTGCAGTTGTTGCAATATATGTTATTATTATTGAAATGAATGATTCAATGTTGCACTTTTTAATTTCTATTTAATTTCAAATATATCTGTAGTGTAAATCACAGGATTTGTGTAATTCTATTAGATTAACATCAATGTGTGGAAAGCTTATTATAAATTTACTTCTGCTTTTCATGGAATAATAATTTGTTTATGTGCACGCAGCTGATTATTAAACAATAAAAAACTGCCCAGGCCAGACGAACCATGTGTTTTCGGTGCGTTGTGACATAAATAAAAATCTTTTATAGTCTTAATTACATAAATTTTTTAAAAGCTGTAAATATTGTTAGTCTACAACCATTAAGTTTAATTTACTGGTGCCGTTGCGTGTATAGTATCTTGCGGTGTTAATCAGTTAATTTGCCCTGTAAACTGTCACGCAAATCGATTTCCTCGAATGCAGAAGGATAAAAAGGGTACAAGGGTGCTGAGAGCAAGACAGCGCACTTCAACTTATCAAAATTTAACTGTGATCCGGGCCAAACGTCATCAGATTTGGGTAGATGAGATGAGAGGGTGATCATCATCCACGGGGTTGGCTTTTCGCCGTTTTCTGGTTTATTTCACGGGATGTGCGTCTTTTGATTAGAATGGAGCGAATCGAGATGGTGTTTGTTTCGCGCCGCCGCTTATTCTATCAACAATTCATCATTTATCTCCCTTTGGTATAAAACCTAAAGGATGGGCTGAAACCGCTCTTCCATTTGTGACTAATTATTGAAGCTACCTGAAAATCTCGCATCCGCCGGATTCGCACTACACTTCCGGTACACTTTCTCCTGTAATTTCCTTCCCCCAAGGGATTTGCTCATATTTTGCATCTACAACCTCTCCAGAAAAAAAAGAATATGATAAAACGGAAGCGGAAAAGCGCAGCGAACCAGAAAAGGAAAAAGGACGAAGGAAGGACGCAAAAAGAGAACGGAATCGGACAATATTGAATCCGAGGGTGGCCGTTTTGTTTCAAATCCCAATTGGAAGATATATAAGCAAATCTCCTTTTAGAAAGTCTACCAGAGAAATATATATATATACGACTCAAATATATTCCGATACATGTCCTGCTCTTTTTTTAGAAAATTCATCCCCCTTCTTTCTTCCCCAACAACCGCCAAATCTCTAATCAAATTCTATTTTGAATTTCGCGCAATATTTCTTTCCCTCCATTCGAGGCCATATCTTAGTTCTGCTAAGTTCGCTTTGTTTATATGGTAATCGGGGCTGTTGCAGCAACTTTCCTGTCTCCCCTCCTTTCCGATCCGGAATTGAAACGCAACTTATTTAATTACAAACTTGAAATGTGGATGTGTGCGCTCGTCTGTTCGCCGTTCATTAGCATTACTTGATTTTCCTGCCCATCCAATCAATCCCCGATTCTGGTTTACGATAGTTCCGAACTTTCTCAATCCCTCCATTCTTTAATGGAATCGAAAAGTTCGTACATAAAAAATCATATCTCTCTCGCATCATGCGGTACCGAATGCAATCCGACTTTATCGTCTGATCCTCAACTCAAACTTGATAATTACTCCATAATTTTACAATATACTGCATTACCTATAAATGCCATAAGCTAAAT
Organism: Nicrophorus orbicollis; assembly: GCA_018845635.1. Taxonomy (NCBI): domain Eukaryota; kingdom Metazoa; phylum Arthropoda; class Insecta; order Coleoptera; family Silphidae; genus Nicrophorus; species Nicrophorus orbicollis. Next base: position 1,129,735 of record JAFMTC010000106.1, on the reverse strand, counting down.
TTAATTTATATTAGGTGACTCAACAAAATCGACAGATTTAAATTTGCCGCTAAATTTTTTATAAAGTGGTAATCACATCATCAATTAATTATAATAAAAACATTTATTGCAATATTTGTTTCATATTTTTTTAAAATTTAAGGTTTTGTTATTATTGCTAATAATAATTAGAACACTTATTGTTATATTATAGTTTAATAAATTTGTTAAATTGTTTTAAAAATAATTATTTCCAAAAAAAAATGTATTATTGTTGCAAAAATTTCTTGGATTAGACAAAGTGGAATTGAATGTATTTTTTTAGTTCGTAAATAAAAGAAAATTAAATAAATATGAAGTTTTATATATTATGTATAATTTTATATAAGAATTAGTGAATATTTTTAACTCAATTAAATATTGTTACCTAACTACTATCCAAAATATCAATTACATTAACTATGGCACAAATATTTGGTTATAATATTATTATCAACATTTATTGCAACAATTATATAAATAATAATTCATATAAAAGTATGAAATGCACAGGTTTAATAAAAGTTACTCTACATTTTTTTACTCTATTATGTAATTTTCCATGCACAAAGCACACGAAAACAAACAAAAAAAAACATATAAACTGACTCATTGAAATTCTTTTAATTTAATTTATTTTGAAGCGAAACGTAATGCATTGTGGTATACAAATTTCGAATAAATGCCCGTCCGGTGCATTGAAATGCATTAAATAAAGAAATTTTAATAATATAAATACTTTTGTAAACTGCCGCAAAACTTGAAACTTTCCAGTGGCCTTTTCAAATAAGCATTATTTTCATGATTTCCAGAACACAATTTAATACCAAGTAGCTATATTCAGCTTTACATAATAATTTATAATTATATAAAATATTATTTTTTTGATTTAAATATAATTTTGAGCCAATGATCTATATTTTGTTTCACTTTATGTTGTGAATGCTTAACTCAATTAATTAAATTCCATTTGTTTATTAATTGCAAATGAATTACTTGATCAAACACAGAAACAACTAAACGATTCCAGTGCAAATGTCTGAGAGAGATTGCGGGCATAACGTGATGCATTACCAACAAGAAACTACCCGAATAACTTTTAGTTGAAACCGTCGAAGGGTTAATCACGAGTTTATCTAGCAAATGCAAAGACAAGCTCATATAAATGCGCTAGCACTAACTTATAGCATAACAGTCTTACAAGTCAACTGCTGAAACGCTTTGAATCTCTTAGTTTTCAAATAATATTATTTCAGCATATTATATGACAATGGTAACTAAATTTTAATTTATTAATTAATATTTGAAAATTTCTATTAAAAAATAAATCGAAATGAGTTATTAAAAGTTGAAAAGGGTAATTATAAAAAAATAAAATGTGTAATTTTGCAATTAAAAAATATATAAGAAATTGTAATATTATATAAAATTGAAAGCTCAGTATTTTATTTGATTAACATAAATAACTGTCCTATATTTGTGTGATTTGTGTATTCGAATCTACAGTTATATAGAAAATGCTATAAAAAAAGTATAAGAAATAAATAATCGATTTTTGTATTAAAGATGCTCTATAAAGATCGAAATATATGGTAATCCGCAAGAGCCCTATCAGGTAAATAACATAGGGTGAATACTGATAACCCAACCTGCATATGAGATTTCGTGAAAGTGATAAAGGAAAAAGGAACATTTTATTTGCTTGCTTCCACAGATTTTTAGTTGTTAAATATTTCAGTAATATTATTTTGAACTTTTACACGATAATAATTATACTTACATATTTAATGAGAATAGAAGTATTTATTAAAAAATAAAGATTAATAGACATTTTTTGTAAATCTTAAAGTTCAACAATAATTTTTACACAAAATTTAAATAATGATATTACATTTTAATTAAATTAATAGATAAGATTTAATGTATGAACTAGTTGAAGTGAACACTAAGTAAACTTAACTCAGAGGAGACTAATGATGGATTTTCATCGAAAAAATAAATAAAATCAAAGCTGTTTTCAGTATTAGCGAAGTTCCTCTTCTTCAGTCTTGTAAGAATTAAATTGGAATACACTACTCCTTCTATAACTTTTATTATGCTCGCCACGTTCAAGTAATTGAAAAAGTTTAACGAAACTTTTCAACATGCTTCAGTTTTAATGTATGTACGATCTGCTTGTGGACGTTTTCAATGTAAGTTAATCCGCTTCATTATTTTTTTTTCATCGATGAAAAAAATGTGCAGCCTGAAAATAATTGTTTTAAAAAACATAACAAAATCTATCTAATATTTATTGTTCAGAGGATTATTTATCCTATATTTGTTAACTTCTTAAAGAAATGCATAAAATATTCGAGAATTGTTTATATTTCTTTATTACAGGTTTAAATTTGTCATTAAATAGAATTTAAAAATTAATTAAATTACTGACTTGTCTTTGTCGTGGGTTGTTGTTAGTCCATGTTAGTATCTTTGCTTAAAATTAGTTGAGGCCCCACGATAAACACCGTTTGGATGATAAACAATTAACTCAAGTTGGATATGTTTATTTTTCTATTATAATAATAACATTTATTGCAACAACAAACAAATATTAATTTAATACAATAGTAATACAAATATAACGAATTATAATACTATAGCTGCAAAGGGCTATAGACCATAGCCATGTATGCATTTGTCGACTCTACATTGATTGCACTGAGTAGTCATTGTTAAATTTTTATATAATATATAAAGTTTAATAAAATAACCATATTTTGATAGTCCCGGTCTACTTTACAAAATAAAGAAGAACTTGTCATATAATTATTATAAAATAATAAAAACATATCTGGAAAATAGAATATTCCAGGTAAAGATTAAAATTGCTTTGGGAAGTACCTCCACTTCATAACGAAGCAGAGCGCCCCAAAGTGCTGGAATTGCGAGGAGGACGACGACCCAGAGCACACCATCTTCATATGCCATAGGTGGGCGGCTCTGAAGCACGAGGCTGAGGCAAAGCTAGGAGAGACGCTGGAACCAGACAACTTGGTAAACAACATGCTCAGAAGCGAAGACAGCTGGAACATCATAGCTGGGTACATCAAAGACGTTATGAGAAGAAAGGAGCAAGACGAAAGAAAGGCTCAGCTCGAAGAACAGAGCGCAGTCTAGCTTCACGACAGATGACGGAAGTGCCGAGCAACAAGCACGAAAAACAGCATGGCCAGAAAGCCAATGGGTAACTCCGGGTCCTGCATGCCTGTTTGAGGGGGGAGTGGTTTTAGTGCGTAAAAATCGAACAGTACCACGGTTCCTGCTCCAGCCGTGGTCCCTTTTGAAGGTTTCCACTCCTCCGAAAAAAAAAAAGGTAAAGATTAAATACTCTGGTCTTCATCCAATAGAATCAGGGGTGGCATAGTGTAGGAAGTGTTTTAGGATCGCTGCTTTATATCAGATATTCCTGAAACTAATGATACAACAATTGCATGCTGATAATACAGCAATTTTGGCATCAGATGAGAATCTGAATATCTGCAGGAAAATGGAGAATTTCCGTTAATGAAATGAAATCTGTATATATCACATTCACACTAAAAAAAGACACCTGCCAATCAGTTAGACTAAATGGAAAAGATTTGCCCAAATCAACTAAAGTCAAATACTTAGGTATGCATCTCGACAGAAGACTTACCTGGAAAAACACCTTCAGGCTAAGAGTTAACAATTAGAAATAAAGTTTAGAACACTCTATTGGTTATTAGGACAAAAGTCGGAATTATCAGTGGAGAACAAACTGTTAATATACAAGGTAATCAAGGTAAAACCAGTATGGCCATATGGCATCCAATTAAGGCAGCAAATCGAACAGACAAATTATCCAGATATTTCAATCAAAATGCTAAAAAGGATCATCAGGGCACTGTGGTTCATCTCAAATAGGCAAATACATGATAATCTTCATATAGATTTTGTTCTGGATACAATACCGATGTTTAGTAGCAGATACACAAATATATTGGAATTACATAATAATGCTCTGGCTATTGACTTACTTGACAACAGCAAATCAACAAATAGACTTTATTAACCACTAGATTTAATTTATATATTTAAGTAACTGATTTAGTGTTTATATTCACAATATTTGTAAACATCCACCGGGATAGTTTATCTGATCAATGTCACCCGCTACCAAATTTACTTATTATTCAACTTGAATCGATTGTAAATAAACTTAGTGACACAATAAACAAATATTTTGATAGATTTATTGATTATCCACAATAATATATTTCATTAAATGAAATTTCATAATCATATTTCATTTCATTTTTTTTAATGTTATTTAGATAATAATTCTTCTTTTAGAAAGTATTTGGTCCATACAAATTTACATCGTACAACGGCAAAAATATAAAAAAGTTATCCTCGGATATTCACAATAACTTAAAAAAAAACAACATGGATTACAATGTATTGTAATTTCGTATGAAACACTAATTGAATCTTAAATTTATTAGAATTGCAGATTTACCTATAACGAATTATTTCTTATTAATTGCGAGAGTTGAACAATGTGAAACATTTATATTATTCCAATGTTAGCATTCGTTCTTTAGAAGCCACAATCGATATTGTCTGAAGTCAATATTAAATTAACTTGCGCCTTGTTCTGAAAGCTCCCACATAATTAATTAAACGAAATTTCAATTAACTATTTTTTCATTTTAAAAAGAATCCTTTCAGAATTTGTTTGCATTGCTACATATATATCGTTTTACGTGTAGCTTATACGAAAGAGCGCCGAGAGAAAACTCGTATTTCGTGTAGGATGGATATGGATATTTTCTATATATTTTTTGTTGATGATGTCTTGTCGCCGGGGATTATCGAAAATTGTGAGTTCGGGGAAAAGGAAAGTTTAATAAATGTAGTTTAGAGAAATATTAATGAGGATAAGGGATGGAGGAAGATAAATCGCTGTGTATGTGTGTGGATGTTTGGAAGGATGTTTTGATGAGGGATATTCAGTAAACTTTTATGAGTTTTAAAGCAAGCAAGGAGGAAGGAAGCAAAGTGAAAAAAAATGTATAAATGTTTATGTGTGCATCCAGCAGTGAATATATATATATATACGCATATATATATTATATGTACTATGTATGTGTATAAAAGTAGATGCTCGCAAAAATACAACGACTCTTTATGTTGTAAATCTATTCTTTGGTAAAAACCTTCATTCAAAATACTGCATCTAGTTTGCATACATATAATATACAAATTTTTTATTTTTTATTATAAATCTCGGACAGGACCTTTGTCTTGCATTAACAAGAGTATATATCATAACTATTTTTCAGGTTAAAATAATTTAATTATATCATAACTTATGTATGAAATAATAGTAATTTAGTAATAAAGACATATATTTAAAATAAATATTGTTTGAATGAATGACTAAATCGGACAAACAATACTTTCATAATACAACTTACGGATAAATTATGCATATTTCAATAACGAACAATTTACTAATTTATTAACGTTATTTATGGGAGTTAACGCAAGTTACGATAACCGAATAATTCATATAGCAGACATCGTTTTTGTTTGTTAATCATAGTTTGTTAATCGTAGATATTTTTAATTTATTTCTTTATATTTATTTCACTTTATTTTACTCTATTTCTGGCACCATTTTGGTTCTTATCAGCCTCACTACCTTATTACAGACCGATAAATACCCGAAAAATCGATCAACGGTGGGGCTTAAACCAGCAACTTTCGCACCAGATTTTTGTGATACAGGGACTTTTAACCACTCGGCTAAGAGCTGCCCCTAAAGAAGATTTTAATAAAGTAAATTTCACATTATCTTTCTTAAAATATACTGGACATATTTTATTTAGTATTCTGTTATTTTTTATCAATTTGCGAGAATAGTCAACCGAGAGGGGTCAATTTATATATCTGTTAAAACTTTTTAGTATTTATTTTTATATAATTTAACAATTGATGTAAAAGTAGCAGATTAATTTTAGCACCAAAATAAATTACAGTGAAAGTATTTTGAAGTATGTTTTCCAAAAATGTTGAAAAAAGTAATGTTACTTAAGTAATGAAGAGTGTTCCCAATACCCTTACTTACGTAATAAAACGTGTTCTTAACACGATGAATTGGTAAATTTCAATTACAGTCATCAGATACTATTATTTTGTATTTTCTATGAGTTTAGTTACCTTGTTTGTATCAAGACGGATCGTTATTTTTTTTTTGTATTAAATAAGAGAAGGTTTACATTAGCTTGAATTATTTTTTAGAAAGTACCATAAGATAAGTTCAACTATATATAATGAAAGGAAAGTAAAAACTGAAAAAAAATCTTGTTTTTAATCTGATATTTAAGTAATTAAAATGTTAGTACAATAAGGTTAATCTTCTAATATTTGTCGACTTGTTTTTATTTTTAACTAAGCCTTTTGTAAAATAACTAATACCTAATATGGATTTTGTTACGTTTTTATACTTGAATTGCAAATAAGAATTTGGAATAATTAGTTGTAGAAAATCTAATAGAACTAGTTTCATTGTGTTGTCCTTCAATAAGGTAATAAAAGTTTTCATTCCTTACGAACGCATCCGATGCATAATAAATGCATATTTGAATATAAATCTACGAGTTCCTGCGTTTCAGTGCACTCGTATATTTATATAAATAAATTTTTATTATTGCCCTATGGAAATCTTCCTATAGGTTGCAATATCAGTTGTCGTTGTTTCCCTATTTTTTCATTTTCGTTTTGTTTATACCAAAGTGTTATTGTCGTTACTACCGATGGCTATAGCCTTTGTTACGCCTGCAGTAATATTTTGTTGAATTGTTTATGCGAACCTAAATAGAATATTTCAATTTGAAAGCAGGTGGATGACACCACTCAAAGCAGTCTTCCTTCCCTAAAACCAACCCCATTCCATCCCCAAAGTCAAGTGGTCGTGAAGTAATATAACACGGCTCCGGGGGTGGTTTCCTCTTGTATCCTGCCTCTGCCTTTTCTTTTATTAAACACTCGAAACGAATCAGAATGTTTTGTGTCTATTTGTTGCTTTCGGCATATATTGTTTCGCCAGAAAGCCGCCTTTTCGAGGGGAAGAGCTTTCGTGGATCTCTTTAGTACGCCTCACAAAACTTGCAAACGGCTTTCTTTCTCCTTTATGCCTTTTCGTTTGCTTTATTATTGCGAAGTTCATGGATCAAATTGCTGTTGCATCATCGATTAGGCATTTGTCGTTGCCATCGAATAATTCAAGTAAAACGAAGGTCCCCTGTAATGGAAACTCGAAATTAGTTTTCTCTTCATAGATGCGCCCGTACTCCAGTTAAGGCAGTTCCAAATGAGTTCCGGTTTATTCCCTAAATATTCAAAATTCATAAGCAATTTAAATTTTCCTGCGCTATCTCTTGATCAAAAAAAAATTACAATACTTTCTTCCTTTTCTCGATTTAAATATTTCAAAAGTTTTCATTTGGATTTTGTTATATACAATCTTAAAAAAATAAACAAATATTAATAGTTTAAATTATACCTATTACATAAATAATGTATATTTTTATTTCATTTAAATAATTTATTTTTATTTTTTTAAACAAACGTTTCATGAAAATTTTGAATATTTCTAAGAATTATTTTATTGCAGATTTATAAAATTATATTATTTTGTCGGAAATGCTTATCCAAAAGTTTTAATCTATTTATATTTCGCTACAGCAAACTATAATTCAATAGCAGGAAACCTCAAGCCCTTTATAAGAAGTTTCTGTTTGTTGTAGGCGTATGACATTCGTCATGTTGTGGTTATGTGCAAGAATGACAACTCATACCATTCCAGCATTTGGGAGCTATCTCGTATAGTGGCCGATGATGAAATCTTTGACAATGATTTACGTAGAGAATACTCATCCTCGTCTGAAAGAGATGAAGATGATGAAGAATTATCGGTATCTCTTGTAGACGACGATGAGTCTTCTCTACGTAAGTCAGGGTCGAAGATTTCATCTTCAGCCAGTGTACGAGAATGTTCTCAGATGCTGGCAAGCGTTTGAGAACAATGGCGGATGAATGTGCACTGTTAGAAACACTCATTTCTGAATTTATTTTATAAAGATAATATATATGTTGAAAGGATTATTTTTAGATAGAATTGGGAAATCTATTTGAAATTGACTTGACGTAAAAAGGAGCATAAAGTTTCCCTAATCTGCAATAAATTTCTCAAAACGTAGTCAGTAAACTTCTGTAATTTATTTTTTGTCCACGTTTCTAAGTCTGTATTTGTTTTATGTATTTCTAAAGCACTAGAGGCTCAAATTGATATGTTTCTTGCTTTGAAAACAGTAATGTAAATATATTTTTTGTGAGCATAGGATTATCGTAATCCCTCACGAAGGTCATGAAACTGAGTCTGGTATTATTTTTGCTTCCGTTGCAAAATGAGCATGGATAAACATTGCTTTTGTGTATAGTAGAGTTGTTGTGCAAAGAATACGAGGTGTTATTTATTAGGTGTAAGATGTTTAGGAAGGCGTAAGTGGTAATAATGAGGGCAAGACCCGTGAGATTTCGTTCGGGTTCGTTACACGTTCGGAAAAGGGTGAGTAAAGACGCCTCCCAGGGCAAATATGGGCATGTACGTGCGCCCTCCGTGATGACATAACGCCGTGTGATGTTTGGTTTCTGGATTCAAACCTGGATGGTTGTTTGGCAGTGGCTCTAGTAGAGGGTAGTGGTAGCAAGTAATAGGGCGCCGACTCCTCCTCAGCCACCTACGTTTTCAAGAGCAGAGGAGTTCCGAACCCCACACGCCTGGAATAGACAAAATATTGAATCACCACTCGGACATGTTATTCTACCTACTGAACTGTATTTTCAGCTGCACACCTACGGACCCTCCACAAACAGACTGTTGCTTGCTCATCCTCTCATCCCCTTCGTTATCCCCGTCCTAGTCCTCCTCATTGTGATTTCTCTATTAGTATTCTTTACAACTCAGACATTACCGTTGGGTTCGCTTGTCAAAGCAACCCACATTCTAATTAAACTTTTGTTGAGACAACCCCAAATACAAAGCACGTCTTCTCACGTATTTATTTTTCAACGATTTTACGAATAAACAGCCTACTTCCTTTTTTAAACACAACAATAAACAACATCTTATTATGTAGCGTAAAAATAAATTGCCATTAAAAGAATCCATTTATTACATGAAATGCGATTAAATTAGATCATGTAATACTTCCCATAGTGCGGTTAATCGATATCCCCCACCGGACTAATCGAATTAATAAAAATAAAAAAATCAACATACCTTGACTGTATGGCAATCAATCATTTATTTACAGAAATATTTACTCTAAATAGAAGTACTATTTCTTATAATACATATATATAAATATAATTTGCAATTGTATTTATTATTTTTATCTCATTATTTATATTCATTTTACATAAATTTGCTATCGAATTGAAAACAAACTAATTTATAAATGATTTACATCCTTTAAATAATTCATGCAAACAATCGGCTTATCGAAAACAGCGCCAAGTCTCAAAGGAAACATTTCCTGTTTTTTTGTTGTTGTAAGTATTTTCAGTGTACATTATGAAACAAAGTGAAAAGCGGACAGGAAAAGCGTTTTGTGCGGGTTAAAAAATTTTCATTTGGTGCGATACAGTTGAGTGTGCGGCTTTATTTCGGAATAAAATGTGTATACATATTTATTTTCCGCGGGGATAAATTCTCGCAAGCAGCAAGCGCAGATAGCGAATATTGTAAATGATATGCAGATGTGAAAAGGGCTCGAGGCCCAATTAATATTCAAGCGTTCGGGAGGGCGGCCGTAAGAAATATTCTAAATTATTTATCAAATGATTATTATTTCGTTACCCGGCGCATCCACAGAATGTTGAGCATCCTGAATTTCTCACATTATAGCTCATCCCGCTTTGAAATATTTGCCATACTTTGCGCGTTTTTCACAACTTTTTAATATTTTTTAATATCCATTGATAACTTAGTATAGAATATATCTTGTATTATCCTTAGTGCTAAATGTAGCAAACAGTTGTATTTTTGTTAACCGTGCTTCGATCAATCACGATTCACTACGATTTAAAAATTAAAAACAAGTGTGAAATAATTCTATTGCTGTAAAGTACTTTCTTTCATAGGTCTTTATGTCCCAATTTAAAAACAAATTGTTAATTTAACGAAATTAAAGTAAATTTTAAAAATAGTACATTTTTTATATTCAAGTTGCTTGTATTGTATTTATTTCTCCAATTTCTCTAATTAGGGTCACAAATCTATATAACCAAAGGGCTAATGGTCTTTCTGCCCTAGTTATTTCTATTTAACTTGTTTAAAAAAAAGAAAATATTAGAAAATATCATAAATATTAAACTTTATGAATTTCAATAAACAGAATATCTTCTTATTTAATATTGATTACCCCATTCGAAACACTTTTATTTAGGGCATATTTTTAACCATGAAGATTACCAATATTTATTGTTATCACTCACAACTAAGATTAAGACTATTGGGGGGTTTGTGTTTATTATCGTATGAAATAGCAATGAAAAACAGAAATAAATTATTTATCATCAGTTTTTACAAATATAAGATGTTCGTAATATTTAACAAAAAATCCTGTTTGAAAAAAACACCACCAATTACATTTCTAATGGTTCTCTTTATAAAAGTATAAGCTGTTAATATGAAGCAAAGTAAAAAATCAAATACTCACTTAAAATTTTAAAAAATGAATCTACTGTGAAGAAGATTGGACCTAACGCATTTCTCATCGTATGCAATAGGAAAATTGACACAACTAACTCCGGTCTCCCCTAACACATAAAATTCTATTAATAATAAAGAAAATGTATCGTTATTTTGTATATATTTAATTATTCTTAATACAAAATAATATTGACCGCAATTTTCTTTTATTTTAAAAATATTTCAGTCTCTACTAGATTTGAATATTCTGCAAACTTTTAATTGGATCGATGCGCAACTTTTTTAATTGAATGAAAATATCAATACGTTCATTAATATTGAAATCCATGTTAAGAAGTACAGAAGGGTAACGAAAGTGTGCCTGCAATCTCTTCGAAAAGCTTTTCATCGCGACCAGGGAACTCCATGAGAAGTTTACACGTGAAACTCAAAGTTGTAGTTGTGAAATTCAGTTTTATAATAGCTCTTCTACAGCATAACTGTATACATTATTCAATAAACAATGTTTATTCGTTTATGTAATATTTAACCAGAAGTTTAATATTATATTCATAATTACTCTTACAAGTTTATTGATGGAAACACATGATTTTTTAATTTTAATTTGTTTTAATACTTTCTATTAATTAATTTAATTAAACTTATATTAAATTATTGACTACAAATTAAAAAATTATAGCAAAAATAATAATGTTTACTGCAACAATAATTACATAAAAAACATCTTATTGCAATAAAAATGAACAAAAAAAAAATACTGCAAAGTGATATTGTCCATTGGTTTTCTTCCCTTCAAAAATTATAATAACATTATTCTGCAACACACGTAAATAATTAAGATTTAAAATATTTGCATCTTGTTTCTATTTCAAAATATAGAAATACTTGATTATGTAAGGACAAACTTTTATATCTGAGCTACTATACCTTTGGTCTGGTTCGTATCCAATAAATATATATATATATATGTGTGTGTGAAAATTATTTAATTTATTAATGATTGGAATTATTTATACAAACTTGTTATAATGGTAATAATTATTTGAAAACCACAACTCTGTATCTTTGAATGTTCTGACATTAATAAACCACAAGCGAATGTGGTTTTGCTGATTTGTTTCAAATAAAACGTTACACATTTCTACATAAAGGTGATCTATTTATGTAACTTTCTTTTAATTTGTATTATGCTTTACAAACATAATATGCAAATAATACATATATTATATAATTCCCACAATAATCGAACTAATTTAAATTATATTCTCAATCTTCTATTTAATAACATTAACTTATATAATTGATAGGATTATTGCATGTATCTACTTATAAATTATGTTGCTTGTTGAGAATTTGTATTTAGTGGTTTCTAATAGATAGGAAAGATTAAATATTTAATCTGCTTACATGGAAGTCGAGTATATGAATTGGGTCTGAAATTCTGCTGGAAATTAATTCTTATTATAAAATCATATTACCTCAATCACTAATTGAAACGAAATTTTAAATTAAGTTTATGTAAAAGTTTTCTTAAAGAATAAAAGTATCAATGTTTTATTTACTACAATTATTATAAAGATATGTAGAAATTAAAAACAAAATTGATTCTCACGTCGTCTGTGATAGACCTACACTATATGAATCAATATGGTTCATTAAAGTGGATATCTTCATACCGTCTCAAGTAATTTTCCCTTGTTATTATATTCAATTATGTTTTTGGAATCAATGCCTTACGAATTTTCGACGTATATCTATATATAAATTTATTTATTTATAGTTAACAGTAAACGTTTTTCAATAAATATTGTTCCAGAGAACACTTGATAAAATGTGGAGGTGCCGGGTATTAGTATTTTTTATATCTAAGTATACATTATTTTAAGTTGAAAATATGAGTATAATATTACATTTACTATCATTGCTTTTTAAAAATTACTAAGTAATTTATTTTTGAAAAAAATGTAATGATTTTTATGAAAAAAGCTTATATAAATGAATGTCTAGTTTTAGCAAATATTTTGCTTACATTACACAGAAATTTGTAAATAGAATCTTTTTTTAAAAGAATAATTATTTGATAATGTAAGTCCAGTAATTATCTTGTCCAATAATATTGATATAAATTTGAATTTAATAACAGTAATCTGCTAATGCTATGCATATTCCAAATTGTTATTGTATTTATTACATGCAATGAATATGTTTTTGTTTACAGTGCGTTGTAATTTATTCTATCTCGCATATTTTAGGTAAATTCCAATAAACGCATTACAGCGTAAAAGCGGCTTAAACCTACACACAAAATACCCGTTTGTTATTTTATGTAATGCGTTAGAAACAGTGGGGAGATAACGAGGCAGAATAAGAGACGAGCGATGTCTGCGAAATAAGATTTTCCATCGTTCTCTTTTTTCCGTATGTTTCTTGCCTCCTCCGATACTTTTTCTTTCTCTAGGTTTTCAATCTGTGCGTTTGTGTGTGGCGAAAGCTTTCAGGATTCGCTGAAAAGATTTTTTAATCAGCGTGCGGCTAATTTCCCTTGCATTAAGAAAAAACACAAAATAAAATGTACATAGAGTTCACCTACAACACCTCTTTTTACGTATTGATTAATGATGTTCCATTACAAAGAGTAACGCAAGACGTATCTCTTTGAAAAGGTAATAAATGTGTTTCATTAAGAATTGTGACTAATTAGTAAGCATTATTTATATTTAATTAGAAAATTGTAAATAGGTCAACGCTTATATGAAACGCATCAATTACATTATCTAAATTTCTAATTAATTATTTTATGATAATTATTATAATTACAATATAAAAATAATACATTATTAGAATGATAATACACTAAAACTATTTACATAATTATAACTGGATATTGACTATTGATATTTTAGATATATAAATATATAACATATTATGTACATAAGTTTGTATATATTGAATCAATTACAATAATGTTAAGGTGCTTTGAAAAGTTAGTAATTTAAATATCTGTTTTTCTCACATCTTTTTCAGTTTTTTTAACAAATTATATAACAAAATATTTCTCATATTCGATTATATAATAGAACTTTACTTTGAAAATTACTTGAAAATATAGATATTTCTTGAACTTCGTGATAATCAGACAACGAACCACAACTTTTACTTCTTCTACTCATATATGTTTTTTTTTGTTAGATTTATTTTGATGTGCAGTAAAAGTGATCTATTTTAAATAAGAAATTATATATAATACATAAATGTATTTATAGAACATAGATTGATTGAGGTAATAAATAGAAAACTTGATTAGTAAATAGTAAACTAGTCGATGGATTTGAAATAATGATCTTGTAAATATTTTTCAACGTGAAAGTAATTATAGAATCTGCTATTTTGTTTAGAAATAGTCTATTTATACTACATAATCCATCAATGAATAAACAAGAAAAAACGTGGGTTAGTAGTAAAGTTTATATCAGGTGTAAATTTCTAAACTCTTAAAGATTTCCACACATTTCTATAAACTAGTAAATGCTGAAGTGTACTCAATATTTATGTTTTTTTAGAAATATATTTAAGGTACAGATATACATTTCATTTTAAATTAACATCTTGAATAATGCTTTAAATACAAGTTTGATACCTGAAATACCGAACTGAAGTTACCACCAAAGAAGAATTATATAATTTATTTTAGTTGTGATTGTTCAATTATTAATACTAATTATTATAATAGTAATTAAGCAGGATTAGTTTCAATTTATTAAATAATTAATCAGAAAACGAATGACAGATATAATAAGAGAGTTTCGATTAGTTGTGAAGTGAAGTTGGACGGCTAATATATTAATTAAACACGTTTAATTGAATCGTTTTATTTATAAAATTAATATGAAATAAAATAAATGTTAAGCAGAATTTCATATTGAAAATTAACTTTGGGATTTTGAAGGAAGTAAACTTTGGTTTCATGATAAAATCATTCATTAAATATAAAAAGAAGATATTAATAATTGGATTATCAAACCTAATTTATTGTCTATTATATTTTGATATTTATTACATCTTTTGAAAATTCATATTATTTTAGATGTTTGCACTGTGCATTCTATTAGTATTATGTAAAATACAATTAGACTAGTACATTAACGGATAATATAGAACATACATACTGTTTATTGCATCAATAAAATCCAGGATGACGTGAGAGGAATCCAGCCGGAAATCGATGACGGAAAGGCAAGCCTTCCTTCCAGCAAACACAATTACGATTTTAAGCAATACCAGTTAAGCTCTTTAAGTTCCTCCTATGCCGCCCCTCGAAATATGATGTAAAGGGCTTTCCGCCTCTCCGCACCTACGCTTCATTATATTAAAATATCGCGCGTCGCCTTCGCCCCTTCACCACCATCACCTCACCCGTTGTCAAAATGTAAATAATTTTCTTTTCGCATAGAAATTTCCCGCTGCAATACTTCGCAGATATATTATTAGCATGTCAATCAATGCCAGCAATATTTTGATTAAGGCCCATGACACATGCACATACACAAACACTGCAACGAACCACCACCCCAGGTCACTTTACCTCCGATCCTGCCAATATCGTTGCAACTATAAATTATATTTTACAATTTCCACACCCTCCTTGCGCCATTCGTTACGTTTCATAAATTCTTTGTTTTTCTTTTCACGTTCGCTCCTTCCACGCAGTACTCCTCTTATTTCCATTCGTTCCATTTTAATTTATTTCCGTTACGTCGAGATTCACAACGTTTCAAACTACTGTACGTTTTTATTATTTTATTTTCTTTTCTTTTTTTATATATTTTTTATATATCCAGCCTCGTTTGAATAATGAAATTACCGTCACCTTTGATCTCGTTGGAAATAGGCAAAATATTATTTTGATTCCAATTATATCGCTTTCGATTGAATCAAAGATGGAATTTAATAAATAAATGCATGTACTCTGTTCGAAAAACAATGCAAATCACATCAAAAGATTAAATTTATATAAAATAATCCATTGTGTATCTACGTTTCAATCACAGCATAAACAAGCGTTTTCGTTAAGTTATTGAGTAATTGTCCTTTGAACATTCATTTGCATTGTCGATAAATAATTCTTTTTTTTAAATAATAATATTAATAATATAATATAATTTATTGATCAGTTATAAAAACAAAATATAATTCAAACATAAAACCAAATACAATAATAATAATAAAAATAATAAAAATAAAAGGCTGGCCAAAGGGCTATCGACCATTGGTCTTTCCACCCATGAATATTATATACAATGTATAAACTAAATGTACAAGAAGAAGATAAAAAATTAATATACAAAAAATGGCAGCCTCTGGGAAAGGAAACGGACATAATTATAGGGATAATAGATACTAGAATAAGGTTTGTTTCGGATACTTATATATGTAGGAGGGGTAGATGAAATTTGGAGAGCGTAAATTGGAGTATGGTAGTTTTTCAATAGACTGAATTTCAAATATTTTATGATTTCATTTTTACAATGATTAATTTTTCACGAACCTACTCCTGTAGGAAACATATGACCAGCGTCTTAAGAGTAATGATCTGTTTACCGAATAATAACTCCCTTCTAGTTTATTTTGTAATATGCATTTTGTAATTAATCTTAGTTGAGGAAGCTAAGGAACAATATAGCCTTAAGTGAGGAAGCTACCGAATAACATAGTCTAAGAAGGGTATCACATAACCAATAAAGTTATTATCAAACCTCAAACCAAACGAATTTACCCAAAATTTCCAATAAGAACAACTATAAACAAATCTTCCACGATGTTCCTAATAGAATCCTGAGAAATAACAAAAGTATATTATATTCTATTTCTTATAGAAATTCTAATTTCGTTTTTGGAACAATTTTGTTCTCAAATATACTTCCCTGAACATACAGTATGTATATTTCAATTCTTAATAGATAAATTTTGATTTTTCAACAATGCGATTTACGTATTTCAAGAAATGGTTTCAGTTTTCGAATAATTCGTCTTTGAAATAAACTTAACTTTATAATATTATTATGTCAAGGGTTAAACAATAAATTGTTTTAGTTTCCGTACATTTTTTTTTCTTATGAAAGTTTATGTTTTTGAAGAATTAGCTTTTCAAATCGACTAGCCTAAGTATATAGTACTCACAATTAGACAAACTCGGTATTAAGTGTTCTTCTCCAACAATATAGTATTTATTTTTCAACTATTATAGGATTAGAACAAATGTAGTTTTCACATAAACTAAATACAGAGAATTGGTAAAAATCACTTATTATTCAAATTATTACTTAAATTTTGTTGATTTTTGCATCCGTAAATTGAATCGATTATTATAATCATGCGAAATGCAGGTATTAAGCTCATGCAATAGTAATACTAATAACAGAGTGCGGACATCGAATTACAATAACATCCCCCCTTAATTCCGTTGAAATATTAATTAATGCATCGCGCATACCGTCGAATCTCCCTAAAAAAATAATAATAGGACTAATGCAGTTTACATAAATAATAGAATGAAACATCTCGTGATGCATTTTTCGTCCCACTTTGAAGGCGAGTTAATTTATATACATTAACACGGCTGCATTATTTATTGTGTTTGCTTTAAATTTCGAAACTACAACGGATGGACTGAAAAAAAATACATACAAATATTTCTATATATATATATATATAGAACACCTACACATCCATCATCGTGATCAATACAAATCCCTCCCATCATTCTCCAACTTCGCCTTTCATTAATATTTTTTTTATTTAATGTGAATTATAACTGTTGCTCATTTTTTTTTTCTTTCCTTTTCTCCTATTATTTTTCTTTGGACAATCCGACTATCGTCTTTCCGATCTGACGAAAACAATGTGACAACATGCGAAGCATTAATTTATATCAAATTACCTGGTGTATGGTCAGCCGTACATTAATTTAAACCACATCTGTTGACGTACTTCAGTCCGTGCCGTTGTTTAACTGAATAATATGTATTTTTTTAAAACTTTAATTAGATTAACTTTGAGTATCGATTTTGCCCTGCTCATTTATTATAAATAAATAATGATTTAATGCTCCTCCGTCCTTACGTTAAGCCCTTTTCAATGGACACGTCTGTCTCGGATGTCTATTTTAGGAATACCCAAGTCAAGTCGATCTGATTTCGCATTGATTTCTTAGAATATTTATTTTACTAAAACTGCTTCGTGTTTCAAACAACGACACCACTAACAACGAAAGTTTCCTATTGAACTGTGCAACATAGTAGTAACAGCTTGACATTATTTTATTTTTTTTTAGAAAGAGGAAAAATTTAATTAAATACAATATAAGCTAAAAATCAACGTATTTCTGCCTCGTTGATTTATTTAATTATTTGTATTATTATTGCGTTTTATATGATACTTATTATTTTACAAGATTTGTATTTTTAAATAGTATGGATTTCAAAGCTTTTAGTTACCTCCTCGAATTATTCGAAAAATATTAGAAAATGTTGATGATATAACTTCTTACTAATATTTTCCATAACACAAGTTGCTTAACAATATGAACTCTAACGGTCAGTTTGAAGTTTGGCGTACAATTTCTCAAAATATTATTACATCAATATATTTTTCTTATACGCGCTCAATGATTATTTTCACTTTCCAAATATTTTATTTTATCAGAAAAAAAGAAATGTTTACATTGTCATTACTGCTTTCAGTTGTGTGATTATTGTTCTATAACTAAAAGTATTATTTGTCATTTTATATTACACACATGCAAGTTACCACTTTTACTTATTTACTTATATATTTGATATACATCAATATAGCATATAAAATGTTTGCTCTGTTATTACAACTTTTAGTTTCGTAACAGTATACAATCTTATTACTCCATATGACAATGAAATAATGTAATGTAAACGATATATTTTTAAACGAAATTAAAAACTGAAAAATGTATCTTTTCTAGCCCCGTTTTGTATGATTGGGTATAATACAAAGTCGTATTAATTAACTGCAAGATACGTTTTTCATTTAACTTATATAATTGATATTCTGCAATACCCTGCGTAGTACGATTTTGCAGTACTATACTAATCCTGGTATTATAATAATACCGGAGTCACAACATGATTAAAAGTAATCATTAAATTTGGACGTTGAGATTCTTCACATTTATCTTCTCTTAGTTTTAGAATGGGATTTACATTATTAAATAGGATTAAATAACGATTGATGTTTCTGATACTCATGTATGTTTTTATTCAAAGTCATAAACACAACAAACATTCTAAACTATATTTACATACTTTATACATGATTGTTCTATTGAAAAAGGTTATTGTAAATTTTTAATTCAATATGAATTATTTTTCATGACGTGCAATTCTCTATTATTGCAACAAATTAAAAAAAACCTACAATATGAGTTTATTTTTCGTAACAATATAAATGCAGAACTTTTACCGCAATTGAGTCATAGCAATTGTTCAGCTTCAATTAGTCCAGATTCACTATAGTGCAGTTCAAAAATTTAAAATGAAACTAACATTAAATTCATCTAAATAAAAACAAATTCTAAAAACTTAATACATTGAATTATTTATACGTAAATGATTTGTTTTGGGGAAAGGCTGCCGCAGTCAATAGACATTCGTAACAGACATAACAGATTTTTTTTTTAATTATTGTTATATAAATATATTCTTTTCGATTGTTATGTTGTTGTAAAATTCATGATTAGTCCTCTTTCTATTAGTTCTTTCACCCTTCAATGTTTTGCGTAGTTACTCTAATTTAATAATTATACTTCCTATTACATATTTGAAGCCCAGACAGAAATATTTTTCTAATAAATTGTATAGATAAACTATTTCTATAAAGTTTGTCGGAGTACAATAGGTTTTTTCTTATTCGACTTCAAAAGATTTTCACGTACTGGTATGTGCTTTTATAGGCAGAGATCTATATTCATATCTGTATTGTTCCTTAAGGTGCATCGGATTTCATTGCTTCTTCGAACCATTTTATTTCATCGTAAAATATAATATATGACGTTATGTCATATTTAGACCTCTCACGGAGAAGTGGCATGATTTATTATTTTTTGCACATGCACAGTAGATTGCTTTATGATTAAATTTACAAGGAGTGGTGTACCAAAAAACATTCATTCATTTGTCTCTACTTTGTTACATTTTTTGTTTTACTAAATTCAATTTGACTATTACATTTTATATAATGCATGTTGCTTTTATAACTTATAGCATACATATATCTATATTTGTATTATTATATTTATTGAATATATTTTTTCTGTCTAAAATATAAAATATAATACTTAGAGTTGTATCTAATTTTCTTCATAAAACTACTTAAATTAAACTGTAATACATATTGATTAACTATACTCTTACTTTCGATTAAGTTACAAGGTATAAGCATTAATGGCAAAAGGGTTTTTAAGTATATCTATCCGTAGAATTTAAAGTGAATTATTTTAGGTAGGCAATGGGGGTAAATCATCTTCGGGGCGGAAGTAGCACCCTTTGTTATATTGATAGTTATATAAATCGCTCCGTGATAAATCATATTTTCAACGATTGAATATCATATAACTTTTCTATTACTCCGGCCGATCGAAACATATTTATGATCATACACTTTTGTAGTGTGATATTTGATCACAGCCTTTTAATTATTTATTTAATTGAATTCATTCCACTAAAATTAGTAAATCATAGATCTCATAACGTTTATTCTATTGTCTAATTATACTAATAATCACATATATTATTGTGTATAGGGTATTTATTTCAATTCTAAATATTAATTGTATTTTGTATTCAAAACGTAAAAATATTGTTTAATTATATATGACTATTAAAAATTGTAGATATTTGTATAATATAAATAATTATCACTTTTGGGTGATTCAATTTTATTGAATGTAATAACTTTCTCTTCATACTATTTATATAAATATATTTAACTAATTTTACATAATTTCAATTTCTGGATCTTGAATATATGCATAAGATGTGATTTAAACGATTTTCTGTTTGTGTTTTCCAGGTGCTGAATATGATTTGTTGACGGCCGTGAAAATTCCATTCGAGGATCCGAAATTCCAGTACGTCGAGAACGACGGATCCGACGGTTTTGCGGCTTTCGGCTTCCTGGCCGGGTCCGACATCAAGATTCCATACCGTGGCATCCTTCCTGAAAAACTACCCTCCGAGTTTTCGATTCTAGTGAGCGCCAGGCCACGCCACCCCCGTGGCTACCTCTTCGCCGTGGTCAACCCCAGCGAATCTGTGGTCCAGCTGGGGGTGAGGCTGTCCGTGGCAGGTGGCCGCACCAACATCTCGCTCATCTACACCGACCCCAGCTTCATGAAGAGCCAATCCATCGCCGAGTTCAACGTCAACTGGTTCGTAAACACCTGGACCAAGTTTGCTTTCAGGGTCACCCAGGAGAACATCACGCTCTTCTTCAACTGCAACGAGTACGACACCGTGGAGCTGCACAGGGAACCGCTGGAATTGGTCCTCGAGTCGGCCTCTATCCTTTACATCGCTCAAGCCGGGTCCTTCATTAAGGAGAATTACGAGGTGAGTTCGTTAACTGTTTTCAATTTGCCAGTATCAGCACAGAATCAAGCAACGAAATCGAAACCTGAAAATATTAAACATATAATTCGAGACAATCGATTTTACGATTTTATAATATCTGAAATATAGTATCTTCGAAAAAAATACTGTGGTCTATAATAAACATTTTATTAAATTAATAAATGCGTATCTATAGTTGATTATGATTTCATTATGCAATGCACAAGACTTGTGTTAACTTTACTTAAAAAGTGTCAAAACATTGTGTGTAATACATAATGCTTTTATCTTTTAAATTACATAAAACATTTTCCAGAAAACTCTTTTTTTTTTGAAGTAATGATTATTCCTATATAATACGTATATGTAATTTGTCAATAATCATTTTTATTATAAATTGTATAAAACATTTCACAACAAAATATTTAATTTTTATTTAAGAGAACGAAAATTTCATAAAGTTTTACTTATTATTTAAATGTCTTTAAATTTCAGCAAATAGTTCTCATCAAAACATATTTTTGTATTAAAAAGAAAGAAAAAAATCTAACATGTGTATAATGCGCAACATTGATTTTTCAGGATTATATTATAATTTATAGAAAATCTTTTTTAGAATATTGAAAACTAACACTAACAAAACCATTATTTATTTCATTTAAACATATTTATTGACCAACTGATTATCCACCCTGGTCTTGATTTTGAACATTAAATTATCATAATTATAAACAAACAGCTTACGTAATATAATATTTTTAACTATATACAATCATAATTATGTAAGTAAAATAAGTTATTAAATTTTAAAAATAATATATCTGTGATATGAAAAAGTTCTCAAAAATAAATAATATATTTATATGTATCATATTTCTGAAATATCTACTTTCAATTATAAAACAATCTTAAAATTTCTATAGCAAATATGGTTTTCTTTATAGCATTCGATGATGTAGAAACAAATCATCATATATTATAAGTTAGTGTATTCAGTATGCATACTGCTTGATATAATATTATAAAAACCGAATCCCAGGTCTAGTTGTTATACAAAGATGCGGTCGGAACTTTGCAAATTTGCATCGAGTTGTCATATGTTGTATATTCATAAGGAGGAAGATGCATTTCATTAAATTGATATAGATCCGATTTTTACATATTAGCATTTGCATAATCTGAAATCTGTCAAATAGGTGGAATTATTCAATGCAAAAGTCCAGCAGTTTTTACTGGCTTTAATCTTCTCATAATAATAATTTTAAAAAAGCATAAGATCTTCACACCATACTTATAACAAAATTAAAGGATAACTGTAATAGTTATTATGTGTATGTATTTTTATTAGTTATTAAAATATTCTATTTTGTTTACAATTTGATGATTCGATCATTTATTTCTATTTGTTTTGAAACCATAATACAGACGTTTTAATACACGATATAAATTACAAAGGACTTTTAACAAGCATCGTATACCGTTGGTCAGGTTTCCTTCTTTGAAGCCGAGCCAATGCTAAAATCCAACAAAAAGGAGTCACGGCAGGACGAAATTCTTCAGATCACTTAGTTCAGTGATAGAAGTAGTAGAGTAAAATAAGTTACAAATGGAAGATATAGACATTTTATGCACTATATAAATATTTGTATTATTATTCTTATTTAATTTCGTTATATATAAATAATTTATATAGGGCAGAAAGACCTAAGATCTATAGCCTATTGCAGCAATAGCATTTTTTCTTTTATATTACTTTATTAAATATAGTTTTTCAAATTATTTGTTATATTTATAAAATATACGATTAATATTGTATAAATATAATAAATTAATTTGAAAAAGCCATTAATTCTGCGTTTCTACTTCTACTTGGTAATAATGTGTATTTACGATGAAGTTCAATCTAGTTAGTGTGGTACCTTCTAGAAAAGTTATTGAGTTACAAAGATCTGTATTTTGTTCAAGACCTTTAGCGTAGTTTGAGAAACTCCACTTGAAGTATTTTCTTGTAATTAGTGATTCTTTACAAACTTAAATAACAATGGGAATTATATTAACAATCTTACACAAATCTCGAATCAAATACATTATAAATTTGTATAAAAAGGGTTTGGCTTAAATTGATAAAAGATTCGCATTATTAAAATAAGTAAATTTAGTATATATGATTTTTGTATATAAATATTTTCTCCTGGATTTATCTATATTCAGATTATTTAATAATTTTAATATAATTCTTTGTCTTTCATTTCTACATATAAATTGGTATTGATTGAAGTTTTACGACCGCCCTTTATACGGCATTTCGCTATAACGGCCCTCTTCAATTAAGACATATTTTCGATTTACGGCCTAATATGTTTCACTATAACGACAAAAAAACTTTCTTTCGATGTCGATATATCTATATGTTGACATTCTTGCGCAAGCGCAAGATTGTCAACGGTTTTTCGCTTTGCGGCCATGTTTTGTAGAACGTATCCAGGCCGTAAAGCGAGTTATGGGTGTATTATGAATTTTTATTCTCAGTTTGATTATAATAAATATTGATTTTTGAAATTTTATTTATTATGAAATAATTTAATACAATAATAATTACAGAAATCTCAATATAATTAATTTTGTAATGAAGAAAAACAAATAGAAACAAAAATCCATACTTGGATTATATAAGAATGTAAATGATAAGAATTTTAAAATAATTAAGACACTTTGTTTGAAACTAATTGGGTTTTACTATGTATGATGTTGATTTTTGTAAAAATGTAGTTGTATTATGTTCAGGTAAATATTTGAATCGGTATGTTTGTGCAAGCTTTGAAAACAGCTTTTTTTTTGTTCGATCCGTTCCGTCTTTGTGTACGGATTGATTAGAGATAAAAGGTAATCTTTGGCTGATGAACCTGCTGATAGTCGTCGGAAAGTTTTGCGCTTGGGAAATGAGGGAATCTACGTAAAGCTCTTCTCCCTACGCGCTGCAGTGATAAGGGCCGAGAGGAACTTTTTACTGTCCAAACAATGAGAGACTCCGACCCCCCGATTTCTGAATCTTTTATTTCACTCGCAAACTTTTGGCCCGCGGGCCACTGCCTATAATGTAAGTCTTCAGATGGTGATGATCCAGATGCGATTGCTACTCCTCATCACTACCTGCAATTAGTTAACTTCTGTTCTCTTCTGGTTCTTCGTCGGCGTTCGGAGGATGTATGCCTCCGAC
Organism: Nicrophorus orbicollis; assembly: GCA_018845635.1. Taxonomy (NCBI): domain Eukaryota; kingdom Metazoa; phylum Arthropoda; class Insecta; order Coleoptera; family Silphidae; genus Nicrophorus; species Nicrophorus orbicollis. Next base: position 1,105,077 of record JAFMTC010000106.1, on the reverse strand, counting down.
ACCGCCACTTCGTTTATGTATGCGTGTGTGTATGTATAAAAGTGTAGGTGTGTATGTGTGGATGCGCAGAGCGTCGGCAGGAATTCGGTCCGCGATCAGAACTAGTCTCCGTTCGTCCTGGCTGCCGTCGCCACACGCCAAAACAGCAGTCCTCCTCCACGTCCAGAAACATGCGCCCGCTTACGAAACCCGCGATCTCCAGATGAGGCTCCTCATCCAATAGAGCAGGAGGACGCGCGCTCTTTCAGTCACAGACTATCCCCGTTGCGTGATATGTGAGTCCCCAAAAAAAAAAAAAGGAAAAACTCTCGGAACGCAGATCTCTTTTCTTTAACTCTGTCCAATCATGGCGATGGTACTTTCGAGTCAGAGCCGCCTCCTGGTGGCTCTGTGTCTTTGCCTCCTCGTGCTTGCCGGTGCTTTGGCCGTCGGCTCCTTCGCCGGATGGTTCCACCAACACGACATCCACGATCCAATACCTGCACGCCTCCGTCAGGTAAAATCTCTCTTTACCATCGAAACCGCATCATTAGTCTCACTCCTCATCTCATCCCATCGCTCGCGATTTATGTCACTCACATTTTACCCCATTTCCCAAATTCATCACGACATTCTCCCCATCTCTCTCGTGCACATGCTAATAACGACCAACATTATACACACACAACATCGAAACAAGAAAACTAAACTTCAACAAACAACACCGACGTTACAAATTCAGTATGCAAATAAAACGTTTTTTCATACACGCAAACCAATGTATTTTTTGCATTCCATTGCAACGCCTTACATTATATCGAAACAAAGTACAAACAATTCTGTTTTATGTGAATAGATAAGAATCATATTTCAATTATAATTGACATATTAGCGTACTAACTGAAATGCTAAAAACATTACCAATAGATATTAAAATTAATTCAAACAATAATATTTCATTATAAGAAAACAACGTATTAATATTACATATATTATTTACGTAAAAACGAATCAATCTATTATAAAAATGAAAAAAACTATACATTAGATTAATAACTAAAGTTATTGAAATGAATTACTTCATAAGATAATTATTTTTAACTTAATAAATCTGACCTATATCTGGACTTTCTTCAAAACATTTTATTGAAGTTGTTTGAATAAAGGAAATATTACTTTTTTATTTAAATTGATTGTCACAATAATCACACAAATTGAGGAAACTTAATACAAATATTATTATAATTATATCAATAAGCAACATTTAAACAATTACAACCAGATTATCCATTATTTATAATTACTTACACCTACTTTCATTTAAAAATAATAAGAAAATATAATTTAATAAAAAATAACACAATATATTTAAAGACTGTAATTTTATAAAGTTAAATAATTTATTAATATTTAAAACTAATCATCTATACCAAAAAGAGTAACATTGATTGGATAAATTGTTAAGTTTTAAAAATGTCGATGTAGGAGGTATTTCAAAGATTTTACATATGCACAATTTATTAAAAAGAATATTAAATTTAGTAAAATATGCTATTTATATGAATAATTAAATAATGAATTAGAAATTTATACAAAGTAAAAATAATATTTCAGTACAGATCTAGTCTATAATAAACAGTATTACATTATACAAACTTTATACGAAATATTGTAATATAAAAATTCATAAATATTTACACTACAGAGTGGAAAAGTGTTTACAATTTAAGACAGTTTGTTCATTGCTTGTTTGTAATAAATTGTTGTTATTATTAATATAATATGATAGAACATTTATTACGATCCTTCAAATATACATTGTTGTCATACATCATCATCAATATATCTACTTTATTAAAATTTCCTCAAAGAAAGTTAAATTTATTGAAAGAGGAAACCAAAAGAACATTAACTGTCTGCCCAGGCGGTCCTAAATATTTGATACGTCTATTGCGTAATTGCGCGATAATTTGCTTCCCTCTGCGAAAATAAAATATCGCGCATAAATCGAAAAAGATCTTGTTCAAAAATTAAAACATATTTGAACTAGTTTCGCTCGACTTGGGATGGGTTTTTTGGAACCATTCTTTACTCTCTCGCTCTCCCAGGGAATCCTGCCACCCCATCCTCTGGCTTACATTTAAATTACTTTCCTCGTGGTTGAGTACATTTTTTTCTCCAACATGTTTCGTACATGAGTGCAGAAGTAAATATCGTCACTCGTTAAAAACTAGCGACGACGAGGTTTATTCTAAATTACTCAACGGGTTTAATGATTCCATGCTGCCTCTCCAGTTTGACTTTCATTACAGAGAACATTACATTTTTTTACTACTTATACCTTCTGTTTAAAGTTGTAAAACTCTATTACCATTTTCATCTTCTTTTTTTTTCACGTTATGAATCATAGTTACTTTTTTATCTCTGTAGATTATAGTTTTTGAATGAAGTTGGGTATATCAAAATAATAATTGGAATCCATTCATTATTATATAACTCTATATTAAAAAAACTATTTTAAATTATTATTTGTGCTAATTTTAGTTTCACTATAATAATAATTTTAATTTAAATAATATTATTTTTTACTTATTTGAATTGAGGAACAACGTTGTTTAAATAAATACTTCAAAACCTAATAATTGCATTGACTATAAAATCAACTAAATAAAGAAATCAGCAAATACACATGTATTTGTATGAATTAAGCAATGGACTTATTACGCAATTAGCACATAGTAGCAAATGGGAGGCATGAACTCATTTGAGCACGGGGAGCGTTAATTGCCAAAGATTAAAACTTGTTTTATTGTTAGATAACTGCGTATCACTAATGCGATAACAAATGAATTTCGCCCCATCCAGGCCTTCTTTCCAATTAACTTCAGTTGCTTTTTTTATAATAAACAGACATTGTCAAGAGGTTTCTTGCTCAATATCATCTTCAGTTATAAATTATGGTTGACATTAGTCTGAAGAAACCTAATTTTCAACTAATTTTTATATTTAACGTGATCATAATTGAATTTAGTTTTATTTATAAAAGTGCCAAGAATATGAATAATGACATTAAGATTAGTTCTTCAATAAATATGTTTTTTCTTATTCACCAAAGAAGCAAACCTCAAATAATGTTAAATCAACATTTCTTAACCCTTTTTCCGTCTAAGCTTACATATTTCTTTATTGTTCTTTGACTTAATTAGTTATAATGTCAGCAGTTTCTTTCTTTTGCGTACAGTGATAGGTGTCATTTTATGACCCTTTAAATTTGTTACTTATAAATAAATCTGTCAATTATATGAATAATGAAATTAAGATTAGTTCTTCAATAAATATGTTTTTTTCTTATTCACCAAAGAAGCAAACCTCAAATAATGTTAAATCAACATTTCTTAACCTTCTTTCCGTACAAACTGATATATTTGTTTATTATACTATGACTTAATTGGTTATAATGTCACCAGTTTGTTACTTTTACGTACAGTCACAGTCTTTAAAAATTTTACTTGACCTAATTTTTGGTTGTGACCCACATATTGAAAAATGTTTCATAAAATTATAAAGATTCGACATTCTTACATCTCTTACAAATAACTGTGCATATTTCATCGTAATTTTCACATTTACTAATATTCGAATTCTTTATGCATTTCCCATTTCCAATATTAAAAATATTTATTTGATTATTAACAAAATACTTTATTTTACAATTGTGATTAGATCTTCGTGATGATCCAGATTACCTCTTTGAAAAAATATAACAGCAAAACAAAGACTTCGTGCAGTAATTAAAGTTCATCTGTTTTTTCTAACTTTTTTAATTAGTTTCCTGTTTCAATTTTAAAAGTATGTCAAACTAGTTGAATGTTCATTCTGAATAAGATTTGCCTCAGGAGGAAAATTTATATAAAAAAAGTTCAAATATTGATTTATTTCCAAAAGTCTAAATAAGATATATTAAGTTTATAAAGGATATTTCTATCAAAATTAGTACTCAAAAATCATAAATTTTATCTTACAATGCATTATCAAACTCTTTATTATGTAGTGCAAGAACGTAGAGATAATTCAAATGAACCTTATTTAATGAATATAATTAAATTCTAAAAGCTGTTTGAAAACATTGGTTTGATTCTAGCGAAAATACGATATACGTTTTATTTTAATTTTAACAAACTGCGGTTTAATTTCTTAATACTTTTTGTTGTCTTAGTTGTTCTAAAGATATTATTATAAAATTTAATCTATTTATAAGTAAATATACATATGCATATTTTTAAAACACTTCAAAATTATGATACACTTTAGATAATATAAAAATTCGTAAAGCTAATGGAATTTCTTCACAAAACCAAACTGTATATTTTATTATATACTGCAATCAAAAAACATCAAAGGAATTTTGAAAATAGTTTGAGTACTTTTAAGTGTTATTTATTTATCAAAGCTTTCGAGTATTTAATACAATTAGTTTGAAATAAATTTATAGAATAATTACATTTATTGAAAATATAAACTCAATATTGAAGTAAAGAGCTATAGACCATGGGATTTTCTGCCCAATAATAATAGTTGTCTGAAAATAAAATGAAACACATGTTTCGGATTCATTATTGCATTATTTGAAACTTTCAAGAAAAGAAAGTTATTTGTATATAAATGTTCGGTTTTGTGTGGTTTATTGTTGGTATTAAATGAATATTTGATTAGTGCGGTTTCAAATAATCAAGTATTTTGACCGATTATCCGGACTAATGGAGGTATTACTGTACTTGTTATTTCACTTGACATTCTATAATTATTATATTTCATTGAATAATCTTATGTTAGAATTTAGTTTACAAATTATTTTTCATTAATTAGATACTAATTAGTTAAAATGAATTTAATATATTATTGTTATGCGCATGTATGTATTGTGTTTGTATTATAATTTAATCAACGACGTGATCAAATAATATTGTTTAGATACAAATCGATACTTCGTGCATTCCACTATTAGCATGCACCTGTATCGTAAAACATTAGCACTTAGCCGATGAATGATGTACGGAAACGCGTTTAAATTTGCCTACGTGTCTGTCTCCTCCGTTCATCATCCGATGATTCGTTCCGCCTCGCAACCCTCTTACACTATTCTGTTGCTATTATTATGATTGGTGTCATTTGCATCGGAATATTTTGCCCTTGTTGCGCTGCATTTTCACAGACGTTCGAATTCCACTTGCAATTCTTCCGGACTTCCCTTCCCATCCCAGCTTTCGCTGAAAATTTTTACCAACAGCGAAGTTAGTAAATATTCAAAGGCGGAACGGAACGCCAAGTTTGCCAACAAAATTTATTCGATTCAACGGTAAAATTGTTAACATTAGGGTAAGCCTCCATGCAAAATGAAATATAATATTTGTCAAATGCGAACTTTTTTTTTATTTCACTCTTATATTCCGTCTGAATATACAATCAAATGATGTATTCTCTTTGAAATTAAATTAACGGAACTATTAATATAATATTGAATTGGTCTCACAGACCAAGGTCGATAGTCCTATGGCCTACTTTTAGTTGCTCGTCAATAAATTATATTATTATCATTAAAATTGAATTAAATTAATAAAAAATATCATGTAAAAATCCACTTAATGCCAACAAGTACTTCAATAACTTCCATTAAAATAAATTCCTTAAATAAGTACGCAAAGTTTTGATTATCTTTTGATTAAAGTACTTATTGCTTTTCGGTGTTAAAATTAAAAAAAATGGAAAGGAATACGATTATTGAACAACTGGGTTTTGAATGTAACGTAATTAATTATTCATATTATTTAAGGTTTGAACAATACATTATTTGAGTTGCATGTAGTTTTGAATTACACTGCAAAAAAAATAAATACATGCCTCGTATAACACGATAATACAAATGCACGGTTTCTTTATAGTAATTTGTGTACAATTCTTAACAGAATTACTTTTCTATGGTTAAAAACCTCGTTTAAAACAAAACAAAAAGTAATAAATATGTAGTACGGAATTACACGCTTTTGAATAGTTTAGAACCAAAAAATCGCTTTATTACATAATTAACTATTTTTTGTATATAAACAAGTGAATACTTTTGATTAAATAAAAAATATAAGGCAGAATATATTCCAGTACACCCATACCTCGCTTTACGGCCTAGATACCTGCCGTATAAAGAATCAATTGTTGCGCATGCGCAAGTTTGACAACAAGTTATAGCGAAACATTTTAGGCCGTAAATCGAAAACGTGCCTGAATTGAAGAGGGCCGTGTTTCATTATTTGAAATTTGCTGTAATTCTCAGTTTAATTTCATAATTCGGAATAGTTTCTATTTTGTTTCTTAGTGAGTTACTGTGTTTCTTTAATAATACATTTTCACATAAGAATAATTATAATTTAAAGAAACTAAGTACTATACCAAAAATAGTAATTTAATGAATGTATTAAAGTGCCTTTAATTTTGATTTAAATTGTTATTCGACTGTTTTTCAAAATTGCTTTAGAATTTCGTGAATAATAAATCATTTGTAAAGTGTATTTTTTTCATTACACCTGTATTTTGTGTATTAAATGTACTTGGTTTTAAAAAAGATATTAATAATTGATACATGTACCCATTTTTATTGGTTCACTTTCTTCAGCTAAGTTTCAAGTTGATTGAGCTCCTCTTAAAAGTATTAAGAGTATTCATACTAAGCTATTATTTATTTTGTTTTAATAAATACATGATCTTTGTATTCAATATAGCGCAGTTATCTTTGTGTTTAATTACTTTGTAATCTGTACTGATGTAAAGTAATTTTATTCAAATATAATATACTTGAATATATTTATATAATCCTATGATATAAAATTTGATAAATTTCAAAGGAGAAAGAGGAATTTATTAATTAATTAATACATCACATAATTGAAATAATAATGTGACCCAATTAAAAGCACTTCAGATTTTTATTATATATTGTTTTATCAGATTCACTTTTTTTTAAATGAATTTAATAGTAATAATATATTATAAATGTGAGTCAATTAAAAAGTAAATATAATTTAAATGAAAATAATATTAATATAAAATGTCTTTGTTGTTTTAAAGCCTTTCTTATTATAATTAAGTAGAAAGAAAATTAAGCAAATTAATCATTAAAACTTCTAAACAAAAGTATTTCCTCTGCTTCTTCATTTCTTTCTTATTGTTATTGTCGTTTCTTCAGTAAGTAACATTCCTTCAGTTTTATTTTAATTGGTTATTTCCATGCGGGATTAATGAATGCCGGTGCGCCTTTATTCCTCAGTACTTTATAAACAGAAATATGCAAATACACTTTTGCAGTTCTCTCCTGTTGCGAAGGGATGCGTTTTTCTGCCCTCCTTCATCCCCATCCCTGTTATTTTTATCTTCGAAAGGGGTGGGAAATTAAATAAATAAATAAAAAGTAAACGCCGCCGGAGGATTTTTTCGCCCTTCGGATATAAAAAAATGCAACAAAGAAAAAAAAAGTAGCGGAATTAAAAAAGAATATTTAAATATATAAATTTCGGCGTTGTTTGTTTTCCATTCGGCGACGCAAATTTATATCGCGCAATTGTTTTAATGGACGTTGCGGTTGGTGATTTATAGCCAATCACAATTTCACGGAAATACAAACAACTACACAAACAATAAAAAAATATATATATATTTGAGCACGAAACTTTCAATTTATATTATAATTATTTATCAATGAAAAATGCAATTTTGAATCGGTAAGGTTACCCCAATCCATTATTTGAATTTATTTCCAGTTGCATATTTTTTTTGCATGATCCATTTATAAAGCGAATTGTTAAATAAAAGCAGATGTTTCCAATTTTCAGAACATAAGATGTGCCTGAAATAATTCGAAATAATTCAAAAAATACAAAATATTCTTATAAGATAAAGTAACCTCATATCTCATAAAGTACCTCATATAATGCGTGTAATGGAAATCATGAAACAATATTCCGGACTGTTTGAAACTATACTAATTCAGAACTATAAATTCAAACTTAAAATTTAATTCATGATATTAAAGCGTTGAGAGACTTTATCAAGTGATAGAGAGTTTGTAATGGACAAATACAGTGAATATTCGGTTAACGAACACAATTTGTTCATAAAAGACATCCTATTTAAAAATTTATAACTTTACTAATGTAAATAATTGTCCAATTTGCTCCTAGTTAGCATTGTTCATTAACCCATTCTATTAGAAATTAGTCATGAGCAAATATAATGATAGCATAATTTATGTATTATTTAGTAAATGTCATGTATAAACTATTATTATTTCTATTACAAATAAGTACAAATAACTAATATATATCAATGATTGCAATTCTATGTTAATTATTATTTGATAATTTTATTTAACAATGATTACTCTAACACAACATATATAGTAATCAGAATAATTATAATTAAAGAAATGAATGTTTAGAAAATTCATTCGAAAAATTTACCATAGAAAACTGATCTAAACTCAATAAAAGCTATTTCATATTCTGTTCCTAATATTACTGGTTTTTTAATCAAAACCCAAGATTTTTTTAAATTAGTAAAATTAATTACTGATGTAAATTATAATTCACTGTAGACATTATATTTAAAGTATTAAATAAAGTAGAGTAATATTTATGAATTTATAAATACAAACATATTTGCTTCGATATGGGTGATTCTAAGAAAAGGGAATCGAATTATTGATTTAAATGGATCAATAATTCGATTCCCTTTTCTTGTTTCCATGCTTATGACCGTGGATAATTCTACAATTCTATACGGAGACGGGTTAACTAAAGTTAACACTTTTTGCTAATATAGTTGAATGTTCAGAGTTAATGCAAAACCAAAATTAACTCAGTTCAGTCCTTCCACAATTCAATTGAAATTAGTCCCAACAAAAGTATTTATTCGAATAATCATAGACAAAACAAAAGATATTATGCAACAGTGTGATATTTCAACATTTAAAAAAAAAAAATATAAAAGCACTATTGGCTCCATATACATATCCAATTGTAATTGGAAAGTGATATTTTTGATAATATCAACACATTTAACCGTTAATATACTACCAAAAAAATACTAAATGGACTTATACCTCGCTATATGGCCGCTCTTTATACGGCATTTCGCTATAACTGCCCTATTTAATTAAGGCACTTTCTCGATTTACGGCCTAAAATATTTTGCTATAACGGCAAAAAAACTTCTTTCCCGTGTCGATATATCTGCATGTTGCCAATCTTGCGCAAACGCAATAATTGATTCGCTATACGGCTTTTCGCTTTGCGGCCAATTTTCATGGAACGTATATAGGCCGTAAAGCGAGGTATGGCTGTAGTAAATTTGTATGCTATATCAAATTAAATATAACGTTTTGAAAATTATTAATAATCACCAGCTCTTTTATTTATATTAAAGTTTTTGTAGATTTTTTTATAGAAATTATAATTAACTATATGATTAATAATTGATATTGTTCCAATAAAAATAATAATAAGGGTAAACTCTCCTATAATCCAGTATTCTCATAATACAGTTTCCATATAACACAGAGCAAAAATTGCAATATCACTTTTATAAGACGTTTCTCATATAACACTACTTTAAGAACTATTTTGGGAAGACACATTTCAATGTTTAGATAAAAAAAATGAAAGAATTTGTTGTTATAATTTCATATACACCAGTAGACGAAAAAGAGCGATTGACCACAATCTTTCCGTTAATCAATTATTTAATCAATGATTTTAATCCTAGTTATTTATCTTGTTTCGAAATGGTATCTGTAAAAGGCGAATCGGCAAATAAAAAGTATCTGCTGAGTATTGGTTCCTCCGAATGCAATGCATTGCAACTTACATGTGCAATTTTCAATATGATTTCTTCGTGCGGTCTATTTTCAATGAATGTGGAGCGGCGGTTCCTCTGTCATCCCAGCTGAAATCACCACCACGAAACCTTTTAAACCATTCCCAACCAGTTGGATCGTTTATAGCGTCGCATTTGAATACAGCTCACATCTCCTTTGTCGAATTTTATCGCTATTTACGTTTATTGTTTCGGATAATAAAATTTGGTTTGTTATTGTAAAAAATAATAGTACTTGCTGAAATTGGATCTATTGTGTACATATATATTACATTAATTCATTTTCAACAGAATATTTCAACAATTTTGTTATCCAATAGCAATTTGTTACCTATATTTATAATGGTATAATGTACCCGCATATTGATTCTGATTGTTTTAAACCGGATTAATAGAAAATACAAAGAGACTTGATTATATTAACAATAACATTCATAAATTATTAAAAGAATAATTTTGAGTCCTTGTTTTAATAATCGATTTTTATTTTGTTCAATTAAAATTTAGGTATTCAATTTTCAAACCGGACTCTAAGGTGTTCGGATTGATTGAATCCATACTATGCTATAACTATTTTTAAATTACAATAATTATTATAACAGTTATAGATACTGGATATATAAAATTATATATCTATTGCAAAATTCATAAAAATACATACACTAATTGGAATTTTCAAAGAAAGTAAAACACAATAGTTGGTCTACTGCTCTAACTTACTAATATATTTTTCTAGAAAATATTTCATAAATTTATGGTATGTTATATAATCCAGTGAATCTTACCTGACGGAAAATACGGTTAATATAAAAATTTAGTAAAAATAAGAATAGAAAGTTTATCCTGGATGTTATATAAGCATATTTTTCCAGTTATGAAATGATTTAGTGAAACTATTACATAAATAATGCAGTTATTTTTACAAGTTAACAGCTCTCGCAATGCCTAACTTATATTAATGATTTACGAACTCGTGTTGTTTCATCGTTTATAAAGGAAGACGACCAGACTTTATTGGCAGCGAGAAGATAAAACGCTAGATTGGTAACAAACTTGTTTATGTAGACTAGTTTAAAGAGAACTACACTCTATCCAGTTTGAACGTTATTCACTTGCGTTTAGAGTCTTAATTTTGTACCTCATATGATGCTTGTTTCTATATAGAAATGTTTTATTTGACGGTTCCATAAACGGTTAATATATTATTACAATTATTTGTAACTTTTTACTGGTTGTTTTTGACTTAAAGGTTGAAAGTTATCGATAAATATTTTTTATTGGTTCATGTACTGGAAAAGCCCATAAAATTCTTACTAAAAACGAATAGGTTTCTAATTCCAGTCTAATAGAGTCATTACAATGTCTTTAATTTAAGAATATACCCTTTCATAATTGTAACTCTGATAATAGACTAAACCGTGAAATTGACGTCCTCTAAAAATAACGGAATATTTATAGATTATTGAAAGAATCTATCCGCTCGCATCGGTCGTCTACTAAATGATTCTTTATTACAGAACGGTTTCAAGCAATAAAGATAAATCCGAGGCTATTTTTAACAAACCGAGATCAAAGCTATAAGGATTAACATATAAAAATTTCAGCTCTGTATTTCAAAATATCGATTTTCATTTGCGGCAGATGTACAATCCTCATTTCGCCTTACTTTGATTACAAAAATATTCATATTACGTTAAACACAATAAGAAATATCATTATTATATTTCACTTGTTATTATCTTTATTGTACTTCTTCAGATACGTTTTCCTTATTCTTCTGATGTTCTTGCTCCTCGTTTTCGTCTTACAGTCAATATTTAAACGGACATTAATAATAAATGTTTCTTGCAACTGACGGAAACGAAATCAAATACTGTTTCTCCCTCTGGATATTATTATTCGTTGCTCTTTTCCTCGGCTCCTCCTCGTTCTGGATTTTAATGTTCATTTTCCGACTCGTCATACGATTTATTAAAGCATTTTATCGGGACACTCTCATTCGTTTCCGTTTTTATCTACGCCTTTTCGTTCGTTCTTAGAGCAAATACCTCGTTCCATCTTATTTTGTTTGATTTGAAGCGAACAATTGGATTTTATATTTATTAAAACTGTATAAAAAAAATGTGTATTTCGCATATATTTCAAATTTTCACCTACTTTAGTGCATTTCTACTAAATCAATAACTTATTAAGAAATATATTAACCTACATGTACTGTAATCCAACAGAAGACTATTATTAGTAAATAATGAAACGTCATTAAATCGATACATTAAAATCAATTAAAATAGAAAAACTATGATAGAAAATGCCGATTATTTATTTGAAAAAAATAGATTTAATTTTGATCAAAATACTATAAAAATAGACTACGGTAAATACTATTTTTTAATTGGTCTTAAATGAGCCTAAAAAACATTCTTTTATAAATAACAACAAAATATGTTCCCTTTTTTTCAAATACTTGAATGCATTTCATTAAATACTATTATAACTTAAATGATTAAGATGAAACTGAAGTTCTTAAATAATTATATTTTTTTAATTAACAATTAATTTTTAATATTTTGTGTAAAAAGCCATGCGCAATTTTGCATTTGTCAACCCTAATTGAAATTACATACAAATATAATAATTTTTAATTATGTAAAAATTAAATCAATAACTTTAAAATAAATTATTACGAAATTATTAAGCGAAAATGCAATTAAAAAATAATTATGATTATTAATTTCGATAAACACGTATGAAAATTTATATTTTAATTAATTAATTTGTAATATTACCGTTTAATGAATACTACTACTTTTTTTCTTTATAAAATGTTGCAAAATTTATTTGGAATTTAATGAATAATGGACGACTTTAATGAACTAATTTATTTTATATAAAATGAGGATTACTTCATGGAAATATTGTGTATTATTATTTACTTTAATGTTAATGAAAGCCCTTAAAATAAGATGAAAAAAGAAGGCAAATTGTGCATTTTTATTTCGTTTCTTCAGGCTTCAAAACGGAATATTTATACTGCTAAGTATTGTTGGAAACACGGTGAGTAATTATTTACTGAAGGTTGGCTAACAAATAAATGAAAGGAAAATAGAGGCGAGTTCTTATACATGTAATTGATTTAAAGCTTAATATAAAATTCAGACCGTAAAGGTAACGATCGATAGATACGTTTTGATGGTGGATTTATAATAAAGAACGTTATTATAAATTTTAATTATACAATATAATGTGTATGGTTAGAAAGGAAGCCTTTGGCTGTATTTGCATGTTATAATTTACCAAGATAATTACGCTTATATGCTTTTATTATGTTATAAAAAAGAAAGAACAAAAATTGTGTTAATAATAAAAATAAACATCAAACATGTAATAAATCCAATTTTGCTATTATCAAGTAACCAAATCAGTAATCAAAACATTATTATATAATTCAAGTATTAACCATAGTTATCGAATCCTGAATAAAATCTATTGTGTTTGAAAATCTTCATGTCTGTTAATGATGAACTAATTAGTTACTTTCAATTGAACCTTTAAGTAATTTGTATATTTGAGATTTTAAGATTGCTGTGAGTGTTACAATCGTTGTATTGTCATGTCCTGGGATGAGCTTTCTCTGCACACATGTGGAAATATCTTGTTGATTGTTCGTTGTGGAGTCCTAGTGGGGTTTTATGTGAGTTCTAGTTAGAAGACGGTGTATGAAATAGGTCTTAATTAAATATTAATAGATAGATTCAATAGTAGGTCAACGTCTAAGGACTATATTGGCTTTCTAAGACTATCACCATCTGAGACTAGGATCATCTACAACTTTCTTGGATTAACTAGGAACTAGGACTAACTTATAATTGTGACAGTCCTTCCTTATACAGAAGAAGTACAAAATATTTAGGGATAGGGGATGAATTTTCGCCGTGAGTGGAAAATTCCCACTTTAATGCATCATTACTAATCCTAACAATCTGTAGCAATAAAAATAGTCCCAACAAGGTGCTAAAACATTCTGTAGTCTTATGATTACAACGGTTTATGATAACCGGTCAGGCACAACAAAATATAATAAAGGATCTTAATATTTATGGATCTTTACTTACGGTTTAAGAATAACCAAATGGAAATGTTCGTCGCAAGGATCACGTACTTACAATAGTCTCTGAATTATAAGGGATGATAAGATAATAATCGGTTATATACAACAGTATAGTTAGTTTTATGCTATGCATAAGAGAAAAAGCTGAGATCATAAGATTCCGTGTAGTGTCCCTAATTCTATTGGATGGTGATCTTCAATTTTGAAAGGAAACGTTCTATTTTCCAGATATGACTATATAGTCGAAATATTTAAAAAAAATGGTCATAAGTTTTTCATGTATTACAGGGTAGTTAAAACACTCATTTTTTAAGGCAATAAAAAATATATATTTTATTATTTAATAACATAAATTTGATACTCCAATCAAAATTATTATACTTGTAATAATTTCATATTGTAAATCATTTTGGAGATTTATCTCAAATAATTGTAATACAGATTACAGTCAATTTAGTAGCAACAATATAATGTATTATACGTGTTAATAGCAAAACATATATGAACAACAGATTATCGATACTTGTGAAGATTGTTCAAAGATTTAAACGGTAATATTTGTTTAGTAAATTGTTTATTGAGAAGACTCTAAACTTTATATAAATAAACTGCATAATAATATTTCTATTAAAATAAAAATGTTGTGTGTTACTTTTAAAATACAGTGGTACCTCATTATACGAGTGTTTTGAGATACGAGCCGTCGAGCGAGCGTATTTTGCTTTCATATGAAAGCAAGATTTGAGATGCGAGGAGTCACACACTACACCACTGCACACGACAACCAACAATTTCTTTGAGATACGAGCAATTTGATATACGAGCTAGGTTACCGAACGAATTAAACTCGTATGTTGAGGTATCACTGTATAACTTATAATTGGCTGAATTTAAATTCGGTTTCTTTTGAAATTTTTAAACCGGTTTATATTGAAACTTGAAAAATCGAAGCCGCACTATGCGGGGTAATGCTATATTTTTAAGTTCATTAAAAAAAAAATTAATACAAGAAAAACTTAATAAACAATATGATTTTTTTATATTTCTTTATTGCACAATCGAAATAAAGCAATAGTTTAATAATTGTAAAGAAAATCATGTAAGATTATAGTACAATTTGACCTTTCAACTATTATTCTTAGGATGGAAATACGCATAAGTTTATTTTTATTAAATTGTATACACTTTATACAAGAATATAATTTATTGCACGATATTAAATTATCTTCTGTTCAGGTTGTAGAATCCAAATAATGTAACACAATTTAATCTCGGTTAAAAAAAATACACATCGTATATAGAGAATGAAATATAGTCTGGTGATGCTACTGACGTTGCAAATATTATTCTTATGTTAAGCGCACATAAAAAAGAGTGGTAGAATAAGATACTGAATGGCGTTAAATTGACAAGAGGCAAGCAAGTCTGAGGTCATAAATCACAACTACGCATTGTCACAATACGTCTTCCATCGTCTGGATAACGCGGCGACACCCTATTAAAGTTGAAAGGTTAATAGAAAACACCTCATCCACCCGCCTTTGCACAACCGTAATTCTTTGTCTCTTTTTTATCCATTTATTTACACCGAAATATTACATAACTATACTGTTTCATTTCATAAACAATAGATGTGTTTCGTTTCTCACAGTTTTTTTAGATGTATATGTATATGTATATGTATATGTATATGTATATGTATATGTATATGTATATGTATATGTATATGTATATGTATATGTATATGTAT
>JAFMTC010000106.1:1043117-1088580 GCA_018845635.1 Nicrophorus orbicollis | reverse complement strand
CGACATTCTCTCTTTTCTCTCTGCTGCAAGCAGCTCTATAGGTGGTACTCCAGCTATTACTTGCACAGCATCTCTGGAGATTGTTCTGTATTACATAACTGGTGTTAGATAATAATTACTCAAATAATGAACACATGCAAATTATTACTTTTATTAAGACTACATAAATGTATCTGTGATCAAAATAAACCATAAATAATATTTATTATTTCCGTCATACACAACTAAATATGTATATGTATGTATTTATGTATGATATAATAAAACAAAACAAAAGTCTGTTACAATAGAACTAGCGATTATTTCTTAATTTATTAAAGCTATAAACGTCTGCAATACTAAAATTCATTCATCAATTGGCTGTGCCGTATGAAATACTATGTTCACGCTCTTGAATGAAAGCAATTTACAACGTTGGAATGTAGCCAAAACATTCCTTTTTTTTCGCGTTCAGTTTACTCTTTCTTCCTTTATTTATTTTTTTTGTTCAACTGGACATTGTTCGAGCTGCACCATTCAAAGCCTGTCCTCGCGTGTGCTGGAAGGTGTTTAGTAGCATAACGTACATCGACACCGTATTTGTATGTCCATTGTTTGGCTTTAATCTGGCTTGGATCAAACCGCATCTTAACATTACATTTGTTTTCATTGTTACAGTTGTAAGCGGATGAAACTTTATGGTTTACTGCCGCAGTGAAAAGGTTAACTACGCACTTAATTTGTCAGCCCTTTGAAAAATTTGATTATATCATCAATTATATTAAACGGTTAAATTCCTGCGTAGCACGGCTTCAATCAATCCGGATTGACTATAGCCGGGTTTGAAAATTTTAAAACAAACTAGTTTTTTTTAATGAATTTAGTAGACTTTTTTGCAAATTTTCGTTTGTTCGGTTTCAAACTGTCCGGGATCAATATCCTAATGCTAAATATTAATAACCAATAGTTGTATATAGATGAAATTAAAGCAATACCTTACATAGTCCGGATCTGGATTCACTATAGTCCGATTTTAACATTTGAATACAGAAGTGAAAAAAAAAACATATTTTTCACTTAGTAGTTTAGAAGTCCTCGATTAGTCCAGATTCCTGAAAATTGACGAAACTTGTTATATAAGAGATATTCTTATAATCAAAATGTATTTTTTATATATATTAGAAGTTCGAACATGATGAACGTAATAATTAATAATGGATTTTAGTAGTGAAGAAACTTGTGTGGAATTACATAACACTATATACGAACATTTAACTAACTTGTTCTGTTGCAATGCCCTTGAGGCCGGATGTTGAATCTCCTTGCTTCAGGCTAATACAAGAAGAACGCAACATGGCCTTCCTCCCGGTTCTTATGATTCTAATCGAATATAACAATACCTAATTACATAACTATTGAATTACAATGTATTATATATAAAATATATTATATGTTTTTAAACATAAAACATATTTCATAACGAATAATGATAAAAAATGATTTATTTAATTCTAAATATATAGTTAGAATCAAATCTAATATTTAATTAATTCAGTATTAACAACAACATTTAATTATATCAAATAAAGAGGGATATTGACCGTAATATTTCTTCCCAAATTTGATAAATTAATTAATTAATAATATGTTAGCAAAATTTATATCTTTTAATTAAGTTCTATAATTTAAATCGGATCAAGAAAAATATGTAAATTTGATGTGAAAAATTATTCACTGTGATTCGAAACACAATTGAAGAATATTGCAAGTGGATTAACTTCAATTCTCAGTATTTGTTATAATGTTTTAAAAAATAGCGATGTTTGTTATTTTCTTTTAAGAAATTTTTATAATTTGAAAACCTTAAGTACCTACTAACACATTACTGATCAATATATTTCACAAATTTAGATGAAAGGTGTTTCTGTTTCTTGAATCAATCAGAATCATTACATAAATGAAATGTTATGACAAATTTTGGAAAGCGATTTAAACTATTTTCGTAATAAAGTTGAGAATAGAAATCAGGCTTTTGTAAAAAGTCGTATTTATTATAAACATAAGTTTTAGCATACACGTTTAACATACCAGTTTATATGGAATTAAAACTATAAGCTTGTCTGGTGTTCAAATATCGTCGAACGAGGAATATCGAGTTTCTGCTAGGAATCTGCAACAATTACTGTTTGTATGTACTAGTTGTCCTAACAGGTGCCACATTATTTGCTCACGGCAGCAAATTATTGATCTACAAACAAATAGTATAAAAAATACGAATACTATAATCATATATTATTCAATTATTACTTTTATATTAATAACTTTTTAAATATTAAATTTTATGATGAGTTTGTTTCGTTCATTGTAATATTTATCAATACGAATAGATTTAGATTGATTATTTAAATAGAAAATGCTAAGATGCTTAAGCCTTTTCTTAAATCGAAGATGGGTTAACGAACATTTTAGACAGAGAACATCGTTCTATTATGTTCGTCAAATGATCCCAAGACTTCAATTGGTCAAATTGGTTTGTCAATTTACTGGAAAGTTGAAGACCTTTTCGAATTACTGAAGTTTCATCGTCTTTTGATTCATTTTCGTTTTCTTGTTCTTCAAAGTTATCAAGAGTTATACCAATGATATCATTGTCATTCATGACATTATCCTCAAGTAATTCGTCTAAATCGTTTTGGGTATATGTTTCAAAACCTTCCCAACCAATTTCATGTGCTAAAGAAATTATTTCAGCTAAAACTATCGACGTTTGGTTAGTTTGACACTCATCGTGGCAGGAAGCGATACATCCGCAGACAAAATTCTCCGAATTTTAACGTGTCAAAATGAAGTAAAAAAATGATTTAAAAAACATGCTTCTGGAAATAAAAGCCGCATAACTTCAAAACCGCATAAAAATAGTATGCATAAAAAGAGGACCGAGTGTACTTTTACTCTCTGGAAGAGAATCTAAGAATTATTTTATAGAATAACTCAAGTTTTATTCAGCACCAGTCAAGGCGTATGTTATTCTATAAATTATAGTGTAATTCAGTTAAATTGTTTGCTTCA
This sequence comes from Nicrophorus orbicollis, assembly GCA_018845635.1. Classification (NCBI taxonomy): domain Eukaryota; kingdom Metazoa; phylum Arthropoda; class Insecta; order Coleoptera; family Silphidae; genus Nicrophorus; species Nicrophorus orbicollis. The sequence continues at coordinate 1,085,532 of JAFMTC010000106.1, read as the reverse complement.
CATCACCTTTGAGGCAACGTCTTAGTAATTACAGCACTACATTTTTTAATACATGTAAATATCTGTAAATGACAGATACAATTTATATCCAATTCAAAGCATGAACTAATTAAGCTACGCGTTTTGAGTTGTGTAATTAATGTTTTTTGTAATGTTTCTATAAATAAATAATACGTTTTATCATAGTATTAGTATTAAATGCGAACGCTTATAAAAGCTACATAGTGTCATAATATTTAATACTATACATGCATGATTTTATTATATAATAAAACTGTTCCATGTTTATGAATTCCCGTGTATCTTGTTATGAGTGAAAAGGGCGAAGGAATGAATTCCAAATGCGAATAACTGACCTAACCCCTATTTAGAAGGAGGCTGGAATGAATTGCGGAACGTCCCATGCGGTTTTTGCCCTCATGCTACGAGTAAGAAGTGAAGGAGAGAAAGAGAGAGAAAAAAAGATGGTTTCACTAGGGAACATCGACGTAGCATAATAAATATACAACGATTTCAATTAAATTTTATACATTAACACGGGCGGTAATTACTCGGCTATGGATATAACAAACATTTAATCGCAAAGCAAAATTATGCGCGCATGTTCATTATACCAACCAATTATTTATTTCGATTAATTATTTTATCATCCGTTCGAGCATTTCGAGTTACCATTGTAACTTTTTCCACCCTTTGAGACTCTAATTTCGTGTTTTATTTGAATGCGCTCCTCATAACACAACGGTTTTACCTGGACAGATTTTGTTTTGTTGTAAAATATAATTAAAATTAAATCAAACTCGGAAGTCGGAAGTCTACTTGTCCTACAGTTTAATTTAATTTCTAGTTGTGTGCGCGTACACAATATCTTTGAATGAAATTGTTATATAACAAATCAAATGTTATATACAAACATATTGTTGATTTTTTTGTGTGTGGTATAGATATGAACAAGAATTGTCTCGTTGCTGAATTGGATTAAAATTGTTACGTAACAAAAAAGAATGTGGTAAATTCAAAATTTCACTTGACCCACAATTTAATTTTGTATGGGAATAAAGGGGTTAGAATAAAGCTGTTGCATGACGTATGAATGAAATGGAAGTGCCGAACACAACTATTCAATTTAATGCTCATACTACAATATAAAATCAATTGTGCACAATTCTAAGTGGTGAATAATTATATTTCAATATTATATGTATATTAATTTATTTTGTCTATTCCTTGCATCACAGCATTTAAACGAAATGCTATTAGGGTTTGATCGATACTTTATTTTTGAATATGTGTTACATTGCTCTCTATATTTTGCATTATTGTATTATAAGTAATATTTTATGTTAACAACAAATCCAAAAATAATCTTATGATTTAATTTGAAATAATTCATTTTCAGACTTTCGATAGAATAAACTAAGATGTACTATTGCTTCATATATCCCACATAGTTCTCTTCGGTCCCGCTCAAAGTCCCGACATTAGACTTCCCGTCAATCATTTGCCAGACACTCGAATTCCCGACATCCATTATACCGACATTCGTTATACCGAACATTTTATTAGATTTTGGATGTTTACAACGATGCTGTACACTGCGTGTCTTAAAGAGACATCCTAAATTCATGCCAATTGAGGAATTATGATCCTAAATCTCATCGAGGACTAGTTTTTAGTGGTCAACGGTTCTTTAATATAAGTGTCTGCACGATGGGTCATTTCCTTAATGTTCGAAACTACACATTGTAAATGTCGTGGTAACCAAACACACACCAAAAATGTATCTAGATTAATTCCTTTCCTAAAAGCAGACCGCAGAAGTCTTTGAGCTAAGTTTATAATCTTCAAGAAGTTTTCAAATATGTTGCCGAACGGGTTTGAAGAAAGCTACCTGCATATTGAGAAGAATATTGAAAATGTGGATTGATTAATTTGAATATCTGTTTAAGACAAGCAGCGTACACTGTTATCACTATTTACGAATATCCATAATCGAAGAAAATGTTCGCGATAACGAATGTCGGGAATTTGATATAGTCGGGATAACTGATGTCGGGAATTCGGAATAGTCGGGATAACGAATGTCGGGAATTTGATAAAGTCGGGATAACTGATGTCGGGAAATTGGAATAGTCGGGATAACGGATGTAGGGAATTCGATACAGTCGGGAAAACGAATGTCGGGGTTTCAATATAGTCGGGATGTCGAGAATTTGAGCGTCGGGAAAGTGTCGGGCAAATGAAGTAGACCCACAAAAAGGATATGCTGGTCGCAAAAATATGTTTAATTATTGCATAATATTTTAAATATAGAACGTGAATCATTATTAAGGAAGTGTAGGTGAATGTAAGTAAAATTCTTATTGCAACTGTGGTAATGTTGTTACTACGTGGTAACTTGAATTAAGCATTTCACCTATCAAGAATCGTGTACCTGCAGGCACAAACGAATGCGTTTTAAATGCAAATTGAGACTCAATGAACAATGTTATTAAGATCAAAGAAAGTATCGATCCCAGAATTCCACTTGCAAATGAAACAATTAAATGCAAACATTGACGTTACGTAAATAAAGAAAATATTGAAATTAATCAAATAAATCAACAAAATATCTTGCTTTTTTTTCTCTTAAGCTTCCACCCTTTTAAATTCACGCCTCTTCTCCACCCCACACTTGTTGAAGATTGAGATATTATTCCTCCGTCGAATAATTTATATCTTAATTTATTGAAAAAGCGCGAGGCGAAGGCGTGCGATTTTCATTAAAGATAATTTGCGCCCAACGTTGGGGGCGCGTCCCGCGGATGCATAAAAATTTATGACGTTATGAAAATTAAATTTTTATTTGAGCATGAGGCCGCATTCTATTCACACACGTGGATTCGTAATTTCATATTCATCATGATATTATTAATTAAAACGAGGGCCCTCCTTTGATACCACTTACATTTTTAAGTGATACTCAAACAATTCTGTGCGGGGAATGCACATGAAAAATTAGAAACGGGGGGAAGGGCGGACGCTTTTAACTGGGCTTCGAATTTCTTTCTGTTTATTTTTTTTATGCTTTAATTTTAATATTTTCGCAAATTGGTTTTGCCTCGCCAAATAGTCGTTAGTATCCATTGACCTACCCGCCCGTCGCACTTCATGACTGGCGGTAAAAAAGGGTAGGAAAACTTCAGTTTATTCCCGGTATGAATATGTAATGGTTGCCTTGCTTTTTTTTACCATGCATTTGTAAAATCGCTGTTTAAAGACTTCCTGGTAATTGGAATAGTGGCTAATATTTCACACAGAGAGTAATAAACTACTATAAATTACAAAGTTCTATGCAAATTCAACGTTTTTGCAAATGGCTGCAATTATAGATATTAGTTATTTAAGTAAAAAAAGCTGCACCAAAATACTTTTTTTTATTATTTTATAAAAAAATTTGATACTTGGATACTAAAATACATTTTCATCAATTATAGCAAAGCATTCTGAAATAAAATAGGATACATTTAACTAGTTATTAATCAGAATACAAAATAAATTTAAAGAAAATTGAGATTCTATTATAAAAATATGAACTATTACCCAAAACTGTTTTCTAATATTTGCTTTATAATTACTCTGAAGTATATAATTTCAAATCCAATTTAGGGAAATTTTAAAGATCTACTTTGCATATTGTAAACCAATTGTTTTTTTCCTGATTTAAATTAGTCTATAAAAATGTTCGGTTCCCTGAAAATGAAGAACAAGTAAAAACAGAAAAGGAAAAACTGACACTGAAAAACAGAACAGATACAAAATGCAGTATAGAAACTATTTAAAGTCGAAAAAAAAACATGTTCTTGGATGAGCGGTCAATAATCGTTATAAAATTAAAAATCATTAACAACAACAAAAAGATATAAACTGTTTTGTATTTTCACTGTTCTGTCTTTATTTATTCTGTTTTGTTAAGCTTGACTTTAAATTCCTGTGGTGGATATTTCATTAAAAACAAAAAAGGAAAAACTCGGTTCCCTGAAAATGAAGAACAAGTAAAAACAGAAAAGACAAAAACTAACATTGAAAAACAGAACAGACACAAAATTCAGTATAGAAACTATCTAAAGTCGAAAAAAAAACATGTTTTTGGAAGATCGGTCAATAATCGTTATAAAATTTAAAATCATTAACAACATCAAAAGATAGAAACTGTTCTGTATTTTCACTGTTCTGTCTTTATTTATTCTGTTCTGTTAAGGTTGACTTTAAATTCCTGTACTGGTTATTCAATTGAAAACATTGCACAATAGGTATTAAACCTTTCGAAATGCACATTACAAACGAATTTTCGCTACAATTAGTTTTGCATTGTTATATGATCCAATTGCTACAAGTCCTCAAAGCAATAAACAACAAAAATTATATTTAATATAATTAATAACACAATTTTTAAGTATCTACTTATGGCAAATTAGAAATTCGAATATGCTAAATAAATATTCTTATATTTTCGTAATATAAATTCTTAAAGTCAAGCAAATCACATGTTTTCATTTCGATCCATTGAGGATCAGGTGCGTCCTGGTCGCAGAGAGTTTTCAAGTACAAAAGTAACAAAATTAAAAGTGCACTCAATTTATTTCAGATTTTTCGCAAGGCAAGTAGAGCGAACGGCGAAAAAAACAAAAACTGCGCAACACTTGAACTTATTTCAACTTTTGACCCGCTCAGGAAATTCCTAGTTGATATCGGTTACCTTGTTTTCCTTTTTCTCCTCAATTCGTTTTTTGTGCCCCATTGCAAAATTAACTTCTTGTATAAAGTTTTTCGCAAACTTCGGACGTGCACAACATCGGGAATATTTTAGTGTATTCATAATGTAATAAGTAATCTAAATACATTATTAAATTACATTTTATGTAGTCATTGTTATAATTGTATTGATTATATAATGAGTTTCTATCGATTCATTCACATTTTCTTATACACAATTTTGATCCATGTCTTTCCATACCAGTATTATATTATATTTAAATAATACCATTCACTGCAGTATTTTCGACTTTTTTTTGTTTTACAATTTATTTGTGTGAACATTCAGTTAATTAAATTTTCAAGCTAAATAAAATTTTCATCTTCTAATTTAATTCCAATAATTTATTGATATTTTGAAATAAAATGTAAATACATTAGTTTTTTTTCTCTTATTTTTTTGAATATTTTGTAAAATTTAGAAGATTTTTCTGAAAAATATTCGAACTGTTATTTAATACTTCCTTAATTTGTATGTATTTTGTTTAATATTTATATAAGATGTTTGAGTATTTATATATTTTCATGTTGATTTGTTCAATCTCCTATACTCAAGAAGGAAGCTTCCATACTTTGCTAGAGATTTTCTTTGAGAAATCGCAAGGAATCGGAAACGCTGCGTCATAAATAATCCATAGAGAAATAACAAAGGGAGTTCGTCTCATAAATTCCTTTCAATTTATATGCGGTTCTGTTATATGTATGCACTTTAAAAATGCGCAGCATGTGAGCAGTTGAATCCCCAATCACAAGTCAACATTATGCTCGATGTATGCACATGTCCGATATATTAATTACACGTAAGAACTTCTCCATTATTAATTACCAAACTAGGTTGCGTTGTCACACGTCTGCGGACGATTGCTAATGCCATTGATTATAAGATAGTACGGTTGATATAAACCCCTAATGCCTGTGTCATCTGTAATATTGAGCAGTCCGAATTATAGTAAATTGGTGCAGCATTAAACAATATTGATCACGATTTGATTTGCCGCCGATTATTTATGCATTTCCTCAGCCATCCACTTCAATTAATCACAGACTTATCCTGCAGATGCATGCGAACAGGAAGGAACGCGTATCCTTTGTAAAACTCTCTGTGATTACTGTTTCCAATAATGTTTCCCATCTACGCCGATTTTCCATTTCCTTTGCCGGATTTTTCTAGTTTTTTTTTAGCCAAAACGAACCAGTTTCTTTTTGTTTTGTTTTTTTTTCACTTTCCACAATACACTTTTGATCTGTAATAATCTTAATTGCACATCGGCATCAGTTTTAATTACAAATCGCAATTCGAAAGCTTCCATTTCTCTTCAGATTATTTGCGTGTTCCTGAAAATTCAATTTTCGTGATGAAATTTTGTAATATTTTCTTTGCAGCTTTTTTAACGTATAAGATGGTTCATTTAATGCCCTGGATTAAATACGAATGACAAGTAACACAATGTAAGGTGGAACAATGGGCGTAATCCACGGGAATGCAGTAACGTACTTACGATATTTGCTTTGGCTCGTTTTTTTTTTATTTCGTGCATAAAAGAGCGAAGGACGAAAAACTCATTTTCTACGATTTCAGGATCAGTCTTTTATTCGCGTCGAATATAAAGAACATGTCTATTGTAATAGGCACAGACTTACATAATGGAAACTTTGCCTGCACAAAGTTTGATAACTATGAATATACATCGTAATGCACGCACCGCAAGTGTTCATAACTAATTCATATCTGCGGTTTAAAATATTAAATATGTTAATTACGAATGAAATTTTGCGAAGCAAGTTTTATTCTTCGATAAATTTTCTTTCAACAAGAACAAAATATACGTGTTACGTGTATCAAGTACAGAAACACCTCGCATTATAGGAATTAGATGAGACCGAATTCACTGCAGAGCAGTTTCAAAATTTTAAAAATAAATTTGAATTCAATAAAAAACTGATCTGTAAGGAGTTTTTTAATGAATAATTTCATACTTTAACTAAGTACATTTTATACTAGAGTACATTAGTAATTCTTCGAAAATTATTTAATTTATAAATTAGTTCAATTGTTGACTTGTTGAAAAAATATATATAATTTAATGAATTTTCGTATTAATAATAGTTCGAGTTATTTGATGTACGTATAATCTTATATGACATTGAATTATTAGTAAAAACCAAACACGCAGCTCTTGCTTCATGAACCAGTATATCAATGGAAAAAATGCCGGATGACAGGTATCACGTGTAGTGCGTGTACGGGTATTGTCAGGTTTGCTCAATTTTTGATGTATGGACAGTAATGGGCGTATGATTTTCATTTGATGTGGATGGAATAAACATCGTATTAATGTCAAACATGTCCGAATAATCGATCCACGTACTGCATTTTCAATACGTAGATTCCTTTTATTCTTAACTGTCATCTGAACGTATGATAATCAATTTGGGATTGTCAGTGGCTTTTCCATAAATTAAACCAATGCAATGTGCGTGTCGTGTCGCAGCATTCATCAAAACTGACAGATGTCACACACGATACACCCTGTACGAATCTCAGTGTTCCATTACGTATTTCCAACGCAATAATAAGTTATAGATTTATAGTCCATCATTTATATAATCTCTACTATTATAATGCATCTTCATTAAACTTAGAGGATTATGCTGTACTCTTAACGTGCAACTTTTCATACTTAAAGGAATGTTGTAATTATACGATAATTTGTTATTATTTATTGTTATTTGCAATAATTATTGGTAATTAAAATAAAAAATCTGTAATTATAATTTATATGATTAAAACTAAAGTTTTTTATTTACAGTTTTTCCAGAAAAACGGATTTTGTTTATATTAAAAGAATAAAAATATATTTTAATTTAAAAATAATGTCTAACTTTACTAACTTTTTAAAGGTATCTAAAACTGGTTTTCTCTTTTATTTATGTTTCTGATTTAAAAAGTAACACTTTTTCAAGAAATTTATCTAAAAAAAAATATATTAATTTTCGTTTTTTTTTAGAATAAATAGTTTTTACAATAGAATAGTTTATAGGAATAATTTAATAATAAGTTTGGTTTTGTCGTAGCGTAAAATTTTGTGAAAATACATTATGGCATGTTTAATTTTTAATTTTATGCTCGTCATTTGATTTATTGAATCTGGGGCGAAGCGATTTTAAGGTATTTTATAGTCGGTAAATCCATTTTCTAGAATATCCCTCCACTCTAAATGCCCCATTTACAAGTTATAATAGCCCACTTGGGAAAGTTCAGTATTATGTTTGAGACGTTCAGAGTCCTTCAAAGTACAATATTCGTTCTGTTTCAGTTTCCGAAAATTATTTACAAATTTCAGCCGTCGCGAAATCCTCTCGCGACGATTTAATCATCCCCCATTTATAACATCATTACAGAAGGCAGACGCAAATGAATGAATGGAGAGAAAAAAAAAGAAATAAAATTTATATAAAAAAAGGAGGAAACCAGCACGAATCGAGAGCAATTACATAATTTCGGTTAAGAAAATGGAGCCTCCATTGTTTTAAAGTCTTTACGAAGTAATTACGTTCGTTTCTTACCTTTTCTTCTCCTACTCCTTTTACTTTTATTATCCGGCTTTGTTCTTCCTCGCGAAATGGAAAGGCGAATAGAAAGTTTGTACACCTCCATACACAATGTCCAGTGTTCTTTTTGCATTATTTTTGTTAGTTTGGCTCGTCTCCATAAATGAGCTTGAGTGGATTCTCCGGGAATGGAAGAGAGAAAGAGAGAAGAAAAAAAAGATACAAATTTAAGCGGAAACCTCATTTGTCTTATGACTTTATTCGTAAATTAAATTTCCCCAGTTGGTCGGGGCAGAACTGTGCCCCCTTTTCTGGGTTGGAAATAATTGGCAAAACTTTTCCCCACTCCCCAACAATTAAGTTGAAGACACGAACCACACGCAAACAATTTTAGTATAAATAAAATTAAAATCATCTGCGCGAATCTTCATCAACGGAAGTTCAAGGGATTCACGTAACGCATGCATTATTATGCAATCATGCGAGCGCAGCACTCGTCTTCTCTAATTTTTTATTTTTTGATGCATAGACCAGGGAAGCTTTGTTGCTACCTTAATTACGAGCTTTGTGTTTTCAATTGTAATTCACTAAACCCACTCGACTTTGTTCAGAAAACCCTCACCAAAAACAAAAAAGACAAACAATCGGTTACATCCAGTTTACGTGGTCGGAAAAAAAATACGTGGCACGAGAGCAAAAAAGCAACTTAGCCGATCGTCGAATCATACGTGTGGTTGATTGGGTAATGCAAGACCCGGCGCATCCACAAATTTTAATCAGCCGCCATCAACGGATTGCTTGCTACAATTAATTCAATATTATGCAACGGATTTATATAAATAGAATTGTTATGTTACTTCTGTATAAGCGAAAATTATTATTCCGTGCATTATATAGTCAATATGTTTCTGACTAATTAAACTGTTAATTCCCGCAGCCCCTATTGTTGTGTAATTATTAATGATTTCGTTGCACGTATATTTATATCCATCTTCCAATTATTGTTTAGTCTTTCATGAGCACACAATTTTCAAAATTAATTTATTTATATGCAAATCATTTCATTATATTTCATTATCAAACATTATTATAATTCACCACTTTATGAAATAATCCCTAATTAATATATCGATGCAAAATAATTATGCTATTAAATTTCCAGTAAATTTTACCAATAAAATTATTAATTACGAATATTCATTTTAATTCAAGTCAAAATGGATATATCTAATTGTTTGAAACGTTTATTTTATACAAATAATTTATTGTAAAACAACATCAACTGATTTTACTAAAATTTATATCAGAAGTTCTTTTGATGAAAAACTGCGGCTTATTGCGTGATTTTTTTTATTAATTTATAATTAAGGTATAAGTATTGAATCAATTTTTTGTATAAATTATTATTTACAAACATGTTTGGCTTTGCGTATATCAAAATATTTAATATTGATTCTGGTGCATAAAGTGCAATAAATGACGATGTATATGTTTTTCATAGTGTGATTGGGTGAAAGACATTTTGTTAGGTCTGTATGGACGGTGATTAAACATAAAATAGCTATTACTGTTGCTGAATGAACAATAAAAACGACATAGTTGGGGGGATTTACTGAATTATCGCTAACAAATCAATGCCTAATAGTTAAATCCCGGAAATAGGATATGCTGCTAAAACGCAGCTTAAATTATCGCATTTCTATAGAATTGGCATTAGCATAATATGGACACACATATACCAGGGAATAACTGATTAGTAATCTACTTGCGTACATATACAAGTAAAATCTGTAATTAGCTAACATTTACGCATATTATATAATCGATGTCAGGTTTAATTAATATTGTAATTGAATGTTATTACTATTGATTAATTTTCTATTTCTTTTAGCAAATTAATGGATTTTGTTGCAAGCGTGTAACCACCTTACAATCTTACTTATTATTAGTTCTATTTAAGAAAACCTGATATATCTAAAAATATTTGATTTAAACAAATTGCTTGAATTCTATTTTTATATATGTACGTTAAGTCGATTTTTTTTATAAAAACGTGTATCTTATGGTCTATAAAATAAGGTATATTTATGTAATAGGTATAAAAGCTTTACATTTGTGGAACACATTATATAATACGTAAATTGTATATGCTTATAACGCCTTCTTTTACTACGATCTAATTTACTACGGAAAAGTCAATCTCCATTCATTGACATAATTATTTGTTGAATGAAAGCTACATTGTTTTGTAACTGAAGATAAAAAATATATAATTTATTCTCAAGAAAAACATGAATTAAAATCAACGAAATATATTTATCATAACACAAGTTTCTCGGTTAAATAAAAATGTTCTGTATGAAAATTGAACACCAAAAAAAAAATAACAATTAGTAGCACAGTTTGAAAACTGATTTAAAAACAACAATTTCAGTATTAAATTAAAAATCAAGGGAAGTAAATAATATTATGAACTACAATTATATTTCAATTACTTTTATTATAATCTTTTTCATTATAATAAGATAATTATGGTAACATTATCAATGTTTACTATTGATATACTTTTGAAATAATTTAAGATATCCCATAAATTTGTTCAATATAAACCGATAACATTATACTTACGTTGTTGAATTTCGTATTTAAATTTGGATTAAATATTTCTTTTGTATATGACAACATAAATGCAATTTAATATTTGAAATTTTACTTATATAATCAGATAAACTGCTCTCTATTGGCCACTAGTGTAACTCTAGTAATCGTTAAGGAAAAAGGAAACTTGTTACGCCCAATATTTTGCATCTTGATTGAATTTCTCTTGTAAGTTAATCACTCAATGCAATTATTTATTCAAACTTCAATTGTAGCTTTGATCGAATAAATTTACCATATATCTTGTTTATATTTGGTAATAGTTGAATGGTAATTGGAGTATTCGTCATGAATGTGATTGATTTGGACAGGTTTATACATGCGAATAGCTTTATATTATTGCAATTACAAATACTTTTGTATGGCTTTTGTTCAATAGTAATTACAGTAAACAATTATTAATAATAATATTATTTGTTTTTTTTATGATAAATTATTGAACATTGAATAATAATTTACAAAATGAAGAAATATAAAACTAAAGCTAAAATAAAATAAAAAGAAAAATAATATTTTCGCTAACGCCTATATTCGACGTCATAGGAACCTTTCTTGAGGCGTTTGGCTTCTTGGCCATACGTATACCACCACCCGACGTCTTGTTCTGCAATAGCGATGATGTCCAATTCTCTGTGAGACCATGGCAACTCTTGCAGAATCATTCTCCTCTCTGTATTGTTCCTCCAGTCCGGATAAACTTCGGTCAATAACTTTCTGTTATGTCCAACTATTATAATTATATTTAAACTGTACCGCATATTCCTATATGCACATGCACCTGCAGAAAAGAGTTATCACCAGAAGATGCAGAGTAGATGAATTGCAATACGGACAGAATCCAGTGAACGCACCATTCCTACAGGAATGCATAATCAGCAGGTTATAGATATCCTCACAGAATCACAATTCCCACCCTCTAATAACATAGTTGACCTTATATTTGTAATATGTATTTAGAATTAGTCTTAGATGAGAATCCGAGGAATAAACAATAGCCTTACTCGAGAATAACAACATATTCCAAGTATACACCGAAGTGAATAAAAATCGGTCCCGCTCAAAGTCCCGACATTAAACTTCCCTTTATTTGCCCGACACAAATTAACCCGACATCCATTAGCCCGGTTATATCAAATTCCACACATCAGTTATCCCGACTATCTAAATTCCCGACATCCGTTATCCCGACTACATCAAATTCCCGACATTCCCGACAGTTGTTAAAATATCTTTAATTATTTAAAGGATTAACATAATTAAAAATCTTTTAGGAACAACAAAAGAAGAGAACACATTTATATGAGAACGGTACTTAAAATGATAAATCTCCAGTAAATAGTTAAAATATTTATATTCCGGCTAATTGTGCAAGTAATTAGGATTGCAGTGAGTTATTATGAAAAAGGCTTACAGTTGTGCAGTGGGATGCAAAACACACGCTCGCTCGCAATAAAACTGTGTGTATAAAAGCGATGGCTTCGTTAAACACGGTGCTAAAAACGTCATTTATGGGTTTGCGGCTCGTAGCAACATTAATTAAAAAATATTAATATGCAAATACGTTCTGATTAGAGAGGGGCAATACAATATTATTATTTTATTTCGTCCCTGCGACCCTGCGTTTTATTATTATTATTATTGGCACGTTTGTACGAATTATTGTATATTTTAATTACCGTAGTTGTTTAATTGAATCCCGTTTAATTGGAACAAACGGCAATATTAACGACCGTCCGATTTTATTTACAATGAAAGTATGCAAACACGTGTATTTGCCATGTCCTCGCCTTTCCTTTCATCCCGTGACTTGACCTAAACAAAATCGTCGATAATCCTTGGATTAAGCCAAAACAAAAATAAACAATTTAAATCCGTTTCTGTTAAAGGATTAATTCGGAGAGAAAAAATAATGATTTCGTATGGACGAATCCATTTTCGTAACAACTCGTGTTATTGTTGGTAGTAAAGTATCTTTGAGATGTTAAACGGCAGCTGTAAACGAGAAGAAAAATTGAGCTCGAATAAAACATGCATCATAACCGGAACTGAAAATCTAGTGAGCGTAAAACTTTTTGATATGCACGTTTGTGTTGCGTCTAACTCGTTCCATCCGGTTTTATTAACGCCGCTGCGCTGCGCGTCTCATTTAAATTTCAACAATCCGCACTTGCGGCGCGTTCCATGATTATCTGCGAATCAATATGGAAAAATTCATAATTCATTAGGCCAAAGTTTATATTGCCGAGGTGCATAATTCGCAATCAAGCTGGGATTTGTTTTTGTTGATTATGCAAGCAAGGCGTGTTGAGTATTTACGAAAACACGAAAATTTGAATAGCTCCGTCGTGTTTCTTGTATATTTCCAACAGTTCACAATTCATCTGTTTATTTGCTACACTCATTTCATGATCTTAATACAGTATATTTCCGGTTTACATGATTGTTTCTTTAGTTATGAATATATACAGCAAAATTGTGGATACTATCGAAAACTACTACTTTTAATTAACATCAAGAAAAAATAAATTTTACTATTAAACTCTTGTTTATCCTACATACTTTTTTCAGTTTTGATTGAAGCTACTTATATTCGATTTCAATAAAAAACATCACCAAAATTCAATAGTTTCAAATAAAATATTTGGCCATGAAAAATTACATAACTTAAGCTTATTATGAGATAATGTAACTTGATATTTATCATCAGAAATACTTTTTGTTGTGAAATTTCTTACATTTGAATTTCAAATTAAATATTATAAACTTTTATACATAACTATAAAAAAAATGTACTAATGAAATCTCCAAATATTTAGTATTACATTCTTATTCTATGATCATTGTTTCAATTTAAAGGTTTTTCTAGCAAATACAACATGATACATATAATTAAGAAATCATCCTAAACTAAATTTTTACTATACATACAGATTTAAAATTGAGTAGTTTTAATAAACTTTTTTTCCGTGTTGATATATCTGCATGTTGCCAATCTTGCGCATGCGCTTAATTGATTCGTTATACGGCTTTTCGCTTTACGGCCAAGTTTCGTGGAACGTATCTAGGCCGTAAAGCGAAATATGGGTGCATTTTGTACACTAAGACATTGTGCTATAATTAATATTCAATAACCAAAACTAGTTCCAATTGAATATTTTCCAAGCGCTGATAGAAATACGTTATTTAGTTCGAAGGATAGTTTCCATGTTATTCAATGTGTAAGAATTGAACAATTTAATCTTATGATCTAAATTACTACTCGTTTTATTTCTAAATTTAGTACTCAACAATTCTCGATTATGTCGTCCGATGAAGGTTACATAATCAATGGGCAGTGCTTTAAAAAAATGGGTGAACGTAATTGTTATAACCTTGTAATACCATAGATTTAATAACAGAAGGTAGTATTACCTATAAACGAAATATGCGTTTTTTATTGTAGTTTTTTTATAAGTAAATTGAAAAGATTACGGAATGATTATGCAAATTAAAAATAGCTCTTTCAGCAATAATAATAATTATATTTTCTTTTCCTTCAATTTCCATTACTTTCAATTTATATATTTCTTACAGTTGTTGTTGCAATTAATAATATTAAATTTATATAGTAATATAATTTTATGAAACAATATTAGTTAAATTATGATTTTAATGAAATTTATAAAACATTTTTCTGTTTTAAACATTATATAAAAAATAGTTCGTTATGTGAATAAATCGTACTAAAAACATTTAATACTTTTGTGTTCACACAACAAACACATGTTCACATAACTAATACATGTTCGGATAATGAACACCTTACTGATTATCTTTCTTTCAAGAAATAAGAATAATGGTTTGGTTAATTCGAACATTTCCTTTGAACTGTAACCGATCACCCACTCTGCATAGTTTTATAAATAGAAAAATACCTTTCACAGTCTGGGTTTCACCAAAATTTGTTTGTTACCGAATTAATCGAATCTTAATTAGATATTGATTAGATAATTATTTTCTATATTAATTATTTCTTAAATAGCAGATAAATACACCAAAATATGTTCGTTTGATGCAAAATTTGTTAAGAATTTACATGTGAAGTAATAATAAGCATCTGCATATATCCGTACATGCGAGTTCGTATTTAATGATGTAAAATCGAAGATTATAGGTTGAAGCATCCCCTTTGACAACATTCTTTATTTGAGCAGATCCAGCAAACTCAATATATAGTAGCAATAGCCGCAGTAAGCTGTTGCTCCGATACTCACGACCCTCTCAATATAGAGAAATCGATTTTTAGTCGTATTCAGTATTCACTCCATACTTATTTTTATATAAAAGAAACAATACCATTTATATATTTCTCCATTTTGCGGAGAAGATATTTGAATATATGTTATTTTTTTTTTGTAATCATTAAATTATAAGTAGAATTGAATATAAACATCTTAATTTGTAAATTAGGTCAAAGAGCCATCTAGGACTTCTTCTGCCCAAGTTATAAGTATTTAATACAAATTATTCTAAAATAATTATTAGTTTAATTAATAAATTGCAGAATAGAGTTGTAATAAAAACTTTGTAATTAATAAATTAAAGTATAGTGTAATTTTTTATTTATTTAAAGTGTAAAATAATAATTTAACTATATGTATTTTACTAAAAATTAGTTATTACTGAATTATACTTTAACGGTATTCATAAATTATCATTTCAATTTATAAATATCCTTTATGTTTGCTCAGGAAATCAATGGAATTATATAATATTAAATATGTGTTTAAATATAATTATGAAAATATAATTTATAAGAATTTAATAGTTGTTAACAAAGTAAAAATATAATAGTATTTTAGGAACGTATAAAAATATTTATTAAGCTGATTAAATAAATTTAATTAAATGTAGTTTGTCTTGGGGAAAAGCGGATAGCACGTTTTATCACGTAATACAATGTGCCCTAAACGAATGGTGTTTAAATCCTAATGTGCACCACACCACACATATACTCTGTTCATGCTCACGACCCAAACACGTTCCATGATCTAAAGATTTTAAAACACAGATAGTTTTGTAATTACACTTCAGTGATTTATCGATTTCCTACCCAACTTTTAGTTGCACAACTAACATAAATTTCTAATTAATAACAACCCGTTATTTATTATCTACTTACAAAAAAAACAGTGTACAAGTAAATACAAATATTATAATTATAATAAAAGAATATAAAACAGAAGAGAAAAAATGAGTTAGTAAGTATTGGTTACGCCATTTAAAATACTTTCATTTAGGACACTTTTTGATCTATAAGGCATTAGATATATACTTTTTTATTGCTTTGAATAATTTAGTTATCAGGTGATAACCTACCCCAGTATAAACTTAGTTATTTTCTTAGTCTATACTAGTTGTAAAGAAGATATAAATACATTACTCGTCAATTAAATACATCATCTAGTTAAAAACACAAAGAGCAATGAGCATCATACAATGAAAAAAAAATACACTCTTAAATTAATGGCTAATAATTAAAAAATAATTACTTTTCTTGGGCATTACTGAAATTTTGTTTTTCATAACTAGATAATTTGATTTCAAAAGTGACTTTTCGAGGATATATGTCAATATTACGACTGTTTCTTTTTGACGTTTATCATATGTAATATTTAACTTTATAGTAAGTTAAAAGTCAAATCAAATTTAACATTGCTGAAATAATGAAGATATTTTACATATTTGCAAAAGCATTTTTTTTTCAATTAGAATAATAACTAAGCAGAATGAACTTAATGGAATCTGTCCTGAATATATTACACTCAAACTTGATCAACGTTTCAACTCTACCTACTGAAGATAATGATGAAACAATTTTTTTTAACAATGAAAGTCTTGAACTCTTTAAGAAGTTTGGATCCGGAATTACATAACGTATTTTAGATTTTTTTAAATTTCTTTTATTGTAATTACTAAATAATATGTTTATCTGCTGTAATGTTAGATAAATCAAATAATAAAATGTCTTTGATATGATGTATTCAGAACAATGAATGCTCCCCCTTTTGTTTTCGATCAGGTGGATCCAATAAAATTGGGCATTGTGAATATCCCTTATCTAAATCGATTCAAAGTATCCATCGATGACACGTCGAAAGGGCCAAAAGGGACATCAATTATTCGAGCCGCGATAAGATACCGATCACCATTTTTGCACCCTCACATATATATAGATATATATAGAAAAAAAGTGCAGAGTTAAAAAAATGGAGGAAAAAGAGAAGAAGGGAAGGACGTCTAGATGCGAACTTTTTCCATTAAATATAGAATTTATTTGCGCTTTAAATTTCGTCGAACCGCGCCTTTCGTTTTATTAGGGAAACGAGCCGTCTCTCTTTCTGTTGCATAAATATTCATAATATTTGCCATGGCAATTTTGCGATCGATTTGCGGCAAGTGGTTTCACCATTTCTTTCGAGCATTTCGTTCAGACGAAAGGTACGTTCCCAGGAACGTAGCCAGGAACAAAGGGCACTTTAATCATCTAAAGAGTAATCGAATACATGTATGTGTATTTGCACTGGAAAGGACGACGATACTATACATTCAGGACCTTGCATTATTGGCCCTGCTCTGATTTATTATTAGTTTATACACATAAATTTTCCCGGCTGCTTCCGCAATTCCGAATTTATATTATTATTGCTCCGCCCGAAACTCCTGGAACCCCGATACACAGCACCAAATACATAAATTACCTTTAATTGTTCTTAAATCATATTCCCAATTTTTAAAATTGGCGCGTTTTTTTTAAATGTAGATAGTAATCGCTTTGTATGTGCGCGCAACGGGATGCAATAAAGATTACATTATTCTCTAATCTAATGGGTATAATGGTTCAGCTCAGTGCATCTACTTTAGAAAAAATGGCGTTTATTATGTGATGTTCTTTATTGTTCAAATTTATATAATATTGTTGTATAATTATTTAAAAGGTGAAAACTTTTCTCTAGAAAGTGTTACGTGGCATAGTCTGACAGAAACGCAGTTTGTTCCACGTAACGTTCATCCTGCTAATTTCATCTCCGGAAGGGCAATAAATCACATTACATCTTCTTCACTACGTAATGAAATAAGGATGCTAACGCCTTGGAAGTTTACAAAAGAACTAAATTGATTAATAATATAATAAACCAAAACCATATTACATTCTAAAATAAAATTCAGATAAACTTTGTTTAACACAATAGATATATTTCTAAAAATGTACGCTTTCAATTATTCAATTATTCTTGTAAAAAAAAACAAGACAATGTTAATTACTATATTTTAATAACCGAAATAAGAGACACGTATGTTTCTTAATGCAATTGTATGTTTTATAAATAATAAGATTGTATACAATTCCTAATACAAAAGGCAACATTTCTTATCTTTTACTTACATATTAATATTATATAATGTTTCTTCCTTATTAAAAGATATTTCATTCAAACAAAATATCATCATATGAAATTGAAACTGCTAGATTCTTATAATTTTTACTTTTTTACTAAAAGTTATCATTAGTAAAGTTCTTTTTTAAATTTAGTGCGCATTTAGTTGAATGATCTGGTGTTACTTTATGCCTTTCAGTCAATATATTTTAACTATAGGCAATCCATTCATTATATTGTCTTCTGGATTCATTTAATTTTTCATTCATGAATCGTGATAGAATATCCGTATTTTATAATATTTTTTATCTTTAAACTATGTTTTAGAAATTCCTTAAGAAAGATTTCCTCAATTTCTTTGTATTTTACTAAAACATATGTAATTTTAATTGTTGTAATTCTATTATCTAATTGAACTTTAAAAATAAGTACTATATTGCAATTTCACCTATAATAAAGTCTTCTGCTAACGTTACTTATAACAAATGGATTGTAACGCGAAATAGTACATATGAAATCAAAAGTAAAATTATTCAAAATTCAATCAATAGCTTTTGAATTTAATGTCGTTTAAGAGGTTGTTAGAAATGTATAAAAAAGTATATTACGAAAAACCGTGTAATATTTATTTATATAAACTCATTAACAAAGAAGATAAAGATATCAAGACCAAATTTAAGTTCCTACCGAAAATATTTAGAAAGGTTCTTAAGTATTGAAAATATCATGTTTAACGTTTAATAACACATATCAACTTGATACATAATACGTTTATAACTGGAAAAAAAAGGTTTTGTTTAATGAAGTAACTTCATAGAGTTCTTCATGTTCGTAATACAATGTTTCAAATTTCTACAAGTAGTAATAAACAAAGCAAAATATGTATTTTTTCAAATATTTACTTAATGTATGTTTTTGTAAGATGTAATCATGAATTATTCTATTGAAAATAAACGTTTCAATGTAAAGCATATAATAGATGAGCTGTTTACACGTGACAGAGACAGTTTGCATAAAAAATGTATGAAGTACGAATTCAGCGGTTTTGTCGAACCCGGCGCATCCACTAAATGTATAGAAACATTGACACAGCGTTGGTGGTGGGAAAAAGTCAACATTTCAATCGGGTTTCAGTTTTTCCCATTAAATAAAACGGTTTGTGGAAAACCTTGTTGACATGAAACGGCCTATCGGCTGCAATCTATCAGGAAATTTTCATATTTTCTGATGATAAAGGTTACCAAAATTAATTGACACATTGAGTAGTAGATTGAATATACAATAACCTGTCGCAAATCTATATGATTTGCGTCTAATTGATTATAAAATTATTCCAAGTATATGAAATATAACAATATAATTTATTTACAGTCGACGTTTATTAACTATTATTAATTATATATGTTTATGTTCGTCAATAATAATTGTCCCAATAATATTATAAATGTGGTGCAAGTATTTAATTATTTATTTAATTAACAAATGTTATGTTTAATTGCAACTATTAGGAAAATACAGTATATAGTGCTGTTAATTAATTACTCCAATACTAGGACCGAATGAGTTCGAACTAAATACCTAATAAACTGCACACAAATAGACTTGTATAAAAAGACAAAAAATACTGATTTTTTGCGTTTTAAAGAAATAATTTATAAATTGCTTTTTTGTTATAAATTCTATTCAATTAAAATGTGATTATATATTAAATTCGGACTGATTGAAGACGCACTATGCGAGGTGTATATAATTATACGAATAATTGTAAACAGATCAGGAAGCTATTAAGCAGTTTTAGATGGAAACGATGTTGTAATCTAAGGGGGAAACTAGTTAAATCTCCTCCTTGGGGGGTGCACCACATTTTCCAAACATTTTCCATCAAAATATTGTAATGCACATAGTGCAATTACCGCACGGTTCGATTCCGATTTCCGTACAAATAATCGGGATATTGGAAAAATGATTACGGCCTTATGCTAATCACGAGTAGTTGTCGAGCATGAAGGAAGTACTCGAAAATGGGGCGCTTCAAAGGCAAGTGAAATACGTGGGATTATCATTTGACAAGGATGGTAGTAAATGTTTCCCACATGCGACGGTTGCGCGAGGAATCAAAACGCGAAGTGGAATAAAATGTTATATAACATAACGCATCGATCCTGCTCCACTGCGTCATCATATTGGAATTCTTAAAGCAAACCGTTTTCATCTGCATATATGCACATCAAATACAATTGTATACTTATATTATACTAACATTTCAATATACAAAATAATATTAGAAATATGTATGTAAATAAGTATCTAAAATGAATACCTAAAAATGTTGAATTCATTAATTGAATCAAATATTTTTAATAATTCTTTCATTATTATTAATTCAGTTCTAGTAGAAAACAAAATAGTTTATTTCTTTCACTGAAATACTTGAAAAGTATTATGTAATAAAAAAAAGAAGAAATTAATTTAACAAAAGTTACGTATGTTTATTTTTTGAATTTAATTAAAAATTATTAAATAATATGACTAATCTTTCATGAATGAATATGCAGTGTAATAAAATAGAATTCATAATTAAGTTTATTTATATAAAGAGTAAAAGTTATATATAATTAGGAAAAAAATGCATGTACGAGAATATACGCAATTTTAATTAAAATTTCGTATGCACAATGAAGAAAAATGCACACAACTACAAACATGAATATTAATTAGTTATGAAAATTCTTACCTGAATGCAGTGCATTCTCATTTATTTGAAATTAAATTTTGCATAATTAGATATTACTTAATAGAATAGTAAATTTAATAAGAAGAAGCCCTACATGTTGTAAAAATTCTAAACATTTTCTTTACTACTATTAATACGAATAATGTTCTTCTTTTGCCATTAAAAAACATTCTATTAAATATTAAATTACAAGAAGAAAGCTCTAACCTGTTTCCAATTGGATCTGGCGTACCGCAGGGAAGCGTTCTTGGACCAATTTTATACCTTATCTACACATCTGATCTGCCAAAAACAAATAAAATAACCATTGCTACGTTCGCTGATGACACAGCACTATTGTCAACTGATAGTAATTCAGATATTGCGTCAATAAACCTGCAAACATGATTGAATCAGATTGAGCACTGGCTCAGAGACTGGCGTATTAAAGCCAACGAAACGAAATCTACCCATGTCACCTTTACTATGAGAAAGAAAGCATGTCCACCAGTAACCTTAAACAACAAAGTACTACCACAAGAGGATCACGTAAAATATCTTGGAATACATTTGGATAGACGACTCAACTGGAAGAAACATATATGGACTAAGAGAAAGCAATTAGGTATAAAATTCAGCAAACTGTATTAGTTGCTTGGAAGAAAATCAGTGCTATCAGTAGATAACAAATTACTAATTTATAAATCCATCCTCAAATCAGTTTGGACATACGGAATACAGTAGTGGGGTTCAGCGAGCAACTCCAACATCGAAATACTACAGCGATTCCAATCGAAAACTTTGCGCACAATTACCGATGCACCCTGGTATGTCCCCAACAGTGTTTTACATAGTGATCTACAAATCAAAACAGTGAAAAGTGAAATTAAAAGCTATAGTGAAAGGTATCAAGGAAGACTCCAATCACACCCAAGCAAACTAGCTGAAAATCTTCTAGTAAAGCAAATACAAACATACAGATTGAAAAAGTGCAACATTCTGGACTTACCACATAGATTTAATTTATATTATTATATTATCCCCATCTACATGACAGTTGTACCGCCAACAAATTTGCTTAATATCCTATTTGTGAAAAATTGTGAATACATAAATGATATACAAAAAAAAATTAAATGAAAGAGAAAAAAGAAGTAATAACCAATTGCAAAAATATCCGTGATTTCATTTTGCGAAATTTTCTTTGCGAAAGAACGAATTTGACTATATTCTATATATTTTTACTTTAACGTTATTATATTCCTTTAACGAGGTATATCCGTACATTTAAAGATTTTTTTTGAAATAGCCCTTTGCAACAGGAGTATTTTTTTCATTTTCTTTTATATTTATTCATTCTATTGTATTCACTTTATCATTTTATGTAGTTGTTATTATATTAGATTGAATACATTAATATTTTATGAAAATAAAATCGATCCAAATATTATTTTTATTGTAAAATAACGATTTAATTTTACCTTCAAGTACTTTATAGAAACCGGGACAATAGAATTGTATGGTCGATATGTATCTGAACTAACGTAGGTAGTAGTAATATTTGATTTATGAGCAGCGCGTTTGTTCTTTATTTTCCATGTGCAAATAGCTAAACACATTATAATTTTACATAAATTTCGTAGACATTCAAAATGCTGTGAACCTATTTTAAGGATCTTACTACATTATTCGGAGCGACTAACATTTACATAAGGGCGTGATATATAAAGGTATCTGACATACACATGTTGAAGCTGAATGATAAAAAAAAATATGTACGAAGAATTCGATTTGTACGTCCACTAAATCAATAGGCAACTACCCAAAGGATTTTGGTTAATTATGGTTATTACTCTTGGTATTTAGGATAGTTTGAAAGAATACGTCAATAAAAATAAATGTGACTAATAACTCATCATTAAGTCCTTAATTACTATTCATGTGAAAACAATGTTTTTAGTAATATTGGAAAGAAAAATACACTTGGTTTTAAAAACAATAAGGTAATTAAAATATTCATTTGTATTTTTTTAAATTTTTATAAAACAACAACAGAAAATGTGTATAATAATAAAAGTAATTAAATGTAGTATAGAAATGCAAATAATAAACGTGTAAGTATTAATATGATCAATATATCATATGAAACTGAACAAAATTACCTATTTGATGTTCATTATTAACAAACAAAATAAACATATATATATGAAATACAATTCATATAAATATTTACTTAATGAAAAAAGTAATTGAAAAATACTGAAATTTTTATGGAAAAAGCGTAGGAATATAGACAATATTTATATAATGAATAGAAATAAAATATTATATTAAAAGCTATATAAATTCAGTCAATAAAAAGTCAATATATTGCATAATGATTTAACTTAATTATCTTCTTTATAACTCGTTTTTTTTTTATAAATAGTAGTTAAGTTATTGAAATCATTAAATTATTTTAAAAAAATGTTAAATAAAAATAAGATAGTAACATTGTTTTTTTTTACTCAAATAAGTGTATTTCATCATTTTAACATCATTTTCTTAATAAATATTTTTTGAATTGTATAATGTCTGATCTAGGACAATAAGATCTATGGTTTCCTTTGCATGAATAACATTACATTTTATTTTCTTTGTATTTCTATTACATTCAGTTTATATATTTCCGGAAAAAATTAAAGTTGCAATTTCATTGTTATAATATTAAGATTAAAATTACATAACAATATTTTTAATGTTTAATATATATTTTCGTTTAGTCTATGTAAAATGATAATATAATTTGGTATTAATGGTGTAATTCGGTTATTTGACAGATTTCCGGTTGTAATTGAATCTGATTGATACAGTATGTAACTGCATCAAAAGCAGTAACATTTTGAATGCGGCACATTACGTAGATTAATTGTAAATTAGTTGTATAATTCTGAGGATTTGGAGGCTGCATTCGAATGCCACGGGCCTACAGCAATCTGCGTGGCAAACCAACCCAGAACTGCACCAGTTTCATATATGAGATGATAAAGTTTTTCCCAAACTAACTTTCCAGCCAATTAATCTCATCTCGAGCTTTTCACCCCGGAAAATTATTTTTGATATTAATTGCAACGCATTAATTCTGATTCAATTAAACAGTTAGTTTCGCACACCCTCATCTCGCCAACTTTATATAAATCCTGAACGAGTCCACTTCTACTTTTTTTCTGTTGTAATATTCACCCAAGCCCCGGTTTACTGTTGTTTTTTTGTTCATATTTGCTGCGTTACACCTCTCTCGCATGTGAATAATTCCGGTCGGAAAATTGAATTCTGCATATGAGCGTTTATTAAACTTTTATTATTTATTACTGATTATTTTAAGGTCATAAGCGAATTTTGATATTCGGGCAATTAGGGAGAGTCCCGGCGCTGTGTTGATTTATATTTCACGTACTCGCGTTTCCTGTTTTTCAATCGATATATTCAATAAAAGCCCTCTCCTCGCATTATTATTATTATTATGATCACGCTAATTCTAATGCATGGAACTAATTCTAAATTACCGCATCTATATTCATGTGTCATCGTGAGTTATGATAAAACTGGGTTCTGGTCATTCCAGTGGATGGCCGAGCGCAATTTCAAGTTGCACTCGCTGCAAGAGTTTCCTCCAACTGCGGCCGGGCGAAAAAAAGTTTCACTTGAAGAGTTCGCCATTTAAAAGCATTACCAGAGCACCAAGAAACTTACACCGCATGAAACATACATTTCAAATGTTAAGGACTTTGTCTCTTAACTAGCTCTTTCTATTTTTTTGGCCAAACAATATACTCAAGAATTTTATGGTATTTCTCTTCTTGGATTTTATTTATTACTTCCTCTAAACCTGAAACGTCTGTAACTTTAACAATAATATCTCTAACTATAAAAATTACTGTATTATCCATAATTCTAATACAAATCTATGTCTTTATTGAAAAAAAATGAAAAAATAATAATTTGGTGATGTTTCCTGCTAATAATTATAACAATAAAACGTTCCTGATTTGCACTTTAATGGCAAATTTTGCTATTACAAGATTTTTAAAATCTGTATATACGGTTTAAAAAAAACTGGTAAAGTATCAATCAATCAGGAAAGATTAATAGTCCGTTTTTTGCTTGAAATACTCATTAGTCAAAATGTACTTTTTTTTAGTTTCATTAATTACATATATTATAACATCAAAAAGGTTTCATGTTATGATTATTGAATAATTATTACGAGTATCGAGGCAGAAAAACCTATGGTCATTAGCCCTTTGCAGCAGTTTTTTATTACTTTTATATAGGGTTTATATTTTTCTTGTACTTGTTGCAATAAATGTTATTATTATTACAAATATTTAAAAAAAAATGAACAAGATATTGAAAAATTAAACTAAATAAAAAATATAAATTAGAAAATGCTAAATTTTGATTGTATTTCAGTTAGTGTGATATGATATATGTGCGATAGATTCCCTCTATTTCTATATAACTCCGGTAGTTTGTGATTGGTTTATGCAAAGTTCTAATAATGCCGTTCCGCAAACCCACGCGAAAGTAAACAGTACGTTCCGCTCTCGGAATTAGATATTTTCTGAAGAACTTGAAAGCGAGAATCACATTTTCCCACGGTGCAATTTTTAACATTTGGTTATATGCTCTCGTATATAACCAAATCATCAGCAACCAAATGCAGAGAAGGTTGCTTGCTTGTATCTTCTCAAACGCATTTCCCTCACAGAGAATTGGAATTGGAAATAGATTAAGTATTTCCATATCGTCGATTCCCATCTAAAATTATGCATCACTGTATCATTCCTTTTACCTGTTGGAATTTCAATATTTACTAAAATTTTAAATTTATAATAAATTCAACAGTATTTAATACATCAGGCGAAAGTTTGTAAATTACTTTTCTCCTCTTAGTTCGATTACTTTGAGTCTCTTAACATTCTCTTAATCAACTAAGTATAGATTAAAATATAGAACTTAATTATTAACCTTAAAGAAGATGTACCCCTTAGATGATAATCCATGAAGTCAAAACTTATCTACTATTTTAAATACAAAAACTACTTAATAATAATATACTTATTTGATATTTGCTAATCCCAACACGAGTTCACAATTACTAAAACTATAACATAATAAGCGGTATTTAGAGATTTTTAATACAAAGGCACGATAACAGATTAAATATTTCTCAAATTTCTTCTTAATGTGTCTATTTAAATGTGTAATAATATTCTATGGTGGTGGTGTCTCTAAATTTGTTTAATGTTTTATTCTCTATTCTCACTAGTCATGTGTAGAAGTAAATGTTTAGAAATTGTATCTCAAGACTTTAGAAGATTGTTTACCGTTAGTTTAGGGTTAATTTTAAGTGCAAAACTGAACATTAACTAAATATTTTTAGTGAGCTATAATTATTAAGTCCCATAAAATATAGAAAATAACTAATAAAGATATATTTTGATAATTAAACTAATATATTCCTAACTTAAATAACAATCAATAAAATTATTGGTTTACTAATTAGATACACTTGATATTATACAATATTTTATTCGATAATTCAGAGATTTTGGAATAATTTAAATTTACATAAAATTAATTAATTAATGAGAGTCTTCATTAGAAATGTATAGAATGGGTTGATTTATATAATTATATTCTCTGAATGAAACTGAATATTTCATTAATTAGACTTTTTAAATATTTCATTTTCAAGTAATATAATTAACAGATTATTTTGATTATCCTTCTATTATTCATCGTATTTATTTTTAATTAGACTTTTTAATTTCACTTTAAAATATTTGTAAACAATTAATCAAGTTACGTAAATGAAATATCTTTATTGAAACGGATCAAATTATTGCTTCAGTTTCTACAATTGGTTTTAATATCTTTTTTTAAATAAGATATTATAGCTAATTTTGTAAACGAAAATAATATTTGTTATTCAGCTTCGGATTTAACATCAAAAGTGCTAATGTATACCGAACCCTATTATCTATAAAAAAAGCATAATTTAATTATTTTATTGTAAATTTATTTACTAGGATAGCTTGTTACTAATGAAAAAAAAACATCCCATACCTCGCTATACGGCCGCTTTTTATACGGCATTTCGCTATAACGGCCCTTCTCAATTAGAGCACGTTTTCGATTTACGGCCTAAATTGTTTCGATATAAAGGCAAAAAAACTGTTGCCAATCTTGCACAAGCGCAATAATTTATTATACGGTTTTTCGCTTTGCGGCCATGTTTCGTGTAACATATCTAGGCCGTACTGCGAGGTATAAGTGTATTCTAAAAGAATCGTCAATCCATCAGTAATTTGTTCGTTAAATTAATGAATTTTAGTCTTTGTTCATTTAGTTGCGATATCAATGCAAGTACATAATGTTGGTGTTACTTCAGTATATGAGCATTAGTTTTTCTGGCATTGTACATTAATGTGTTCGTTATCCTATCATGTGTTTATTGTCCGAACATAAAAATCATTGGTGTTTTCTTGTAGTCACACACCGAACTGTTCGTTTATCGATCCACTGTATTGTATTTGTCTTATTAGATCAAAGTATATTTTGTTAACACCAGCATTTATTACAAGAGGAATAACGCAACAAGGATATTCTTGAAAAGATGGACAAAATTGTTGTTGAAAAATTTAACCTATTTATGAAAACGGCCAAATGAGACACTTCCAAGTCCGCATTTCGACCTCCGCCGGGATTCGGCAATCTCTAAACCTCTTACACAATTCCGACATTTTGAGCTGCTTACGTCGCCCTTCCCAAACTGCAAATTTCATCGGTAATATTTTATTTTCCAAAGCGAAATTACCAAAAAATATGCAAATTACACCCACATTTCATGTCTACAACACACGTATAGTATAATTCATGCATTTGCAATTTATATGGAAACATTGTGATATTGATTTGAAATTTTGTTTTGCACAATAAAACGAATACAAAAAATAAATATATATATATATATATAAAACAACATGAAACGCATTTTGCGAAATGCGCACCACTTTTTTTTTCCTGTTGTTTATAATTAATCGTTCTATTATTTTTTTATTGTTTTTGTTTTATTGAAAATTGGAAAATTGCGCAGTAGAATGGGTTTCATTGTTGCCGGGTTTTTGGGTTTCGGTAATTATTAGTTATTTTTTAATTTAGAAATTGTTTATTTTAATCTGCAAATATTGGGCGGCTTTGGCAGAGTTTAATGCCGCTGCAAACGGATTGTTTTCGGTTCGGACAACAAATATTGGCACGGCTTTGGTAAATAACGTAACGGAATATACAACAAACAACAACAACGACGACAAAAAAAGCGGGGAGAAAGTGGAGAAATGACAGCGACAACGACGACAACGAAAAGGAATGTGACGATTTGTTTCAATTTTGGATTGGAATTATTATTTTTAATTGCCTGCCCTTAGAGAGTCGCTTGGAAGTTCGGATTATTAGACCCTTTTTTTATCTTTTGCGAGCAGTCGAGGATTGTGGACGTTTTTCGCGTGTTAATTGCACGGCTTGCTTCCTGACAGCTGCATGACTTCATTGCAGGAATTAGAAGGGCATATACACACGCTCGCCATTTGAAAATTCCGCAGAGCGAACACAAAGCTCCCCTTTCTTTTTTTGACTTGAATATCTGTCTCTGGTTTTATCTTCCGGACGTTTAAATCAAACTACGTGTGCTCTCTCTCTCTTTGTTGCTCTTTGTTGAATCGTCGGCTTATTTTGTCTGCAATTAATTGGTTCACATTGAAAAGAGTTCTGCTTTTGATTCAATTTATCAAAGGAATGTTTATTAATTTGCGTAACCCAAATAACATTGAACACACAGACGTAAACACGTTGAGAATTGATTAAAAAATATGGATTTTATGAAAACTGCTTTCACACATTTTGTTTCTCATATCATTGTAAAAAAAATATGACTTAATTTCTTCTTTTCTAAAAGTATTACTTGTCTAATATAACTGATGTTTTATACATTTTTCAAACTGAAATTCGTAGTGAATTAATGAAAACTTATAGATATTATAAAACTTAGTTATTCAAATTTCGAAGATTTATTTTTTTAACTAAAAAAGTATTTTGAATGCTAATATTTTTTTATTTTAAATGTTTGTAATAATCTGTATCTTTTAATTGAAGCAAAATACTATTTAATTCCGTAGAAAATTAATTGAAATGTGTAAATTAATAAAATTAATACTCCACTTATTTTTAGAAGAAATGTAAAAATTATATAAAATCAGCTTTTTTATTACATATTTATTTGTTATTATGAAAATATTTTGCTGTAATTTTGTGCTTGTTTTATTTTCATTTTTTTCAGTTTTATTATGAAAATATATATCTGTTACGTTCGATTACAAAAGTATAAATAAAATTAAATTGGGTAACAGGTAAATGCCACACACACACACATAATTTAATTATGTACATGTAAATGCACAAAATAATATTGACAGTAGCAAATGAATATCAGGAAATATGGATTCTATTTTCTCGTTGAAAATAATAATTAATAAATCATTCTAAATTAACAAGAAATTAATTTTCAATAATTTGATTGCAAAATATTTGAGACAATAATTTCAAACACATTATATTTAGGTTTAAAAGTATTATTTTATTTATTTATTTGTTGGAAATATGTAAAAAAAAAATAAGAATTAATACTTACATAAACACGTAACATGTACGTTTTATAAACATATTAACATTTTTTTAATATAATCATAATAATAAATTAAGAAATATATGCTACTAACTGCTACTTAACTTTAATTAAACTTATAACTTAATTTGTCGATAATTTTTTTTTTCTAACTACATATGAAGTATTTGTTAAAACAACTTTATTAAATAATTGGTTTAAAATATATTTTCTGAAAAAGTGTCCGTTTTATATACGTTACAGTATTTTCATAAGACTCATCTATTTTTTAAACCACAAATTATTCGAATAAATGCTGTATTTTATACATGGAGAGTATCGTTAGTTTTATTGTCTTATGTTAATTACTCGTACTCTGCATTTTCACACTCAAATTTTATTATT
Source organism: Nicrophorus orbicollis (assembly GCA_018845635.1). Classification (NCBI taxonomy): domain Eukaryota; kingdom Metazoa; phylum Arthropoda; class Insecta; order Coleoptera; family Silphidae; genus Nicrophorus; species Nicrophorus orbicollis. The sequence goes on along the minus strand of JAFMTC010000106.1, from coordinate 1,055,288 downwards.
CTTTAATGGAATTACCTTAATTTACCTTAGCAAATAAATTGAAAATTAATTGAAATAGTTACACAAATATGAAGTTTGGAATGAACTATAAAATAATTCTAGGAATGCCGTATAAAATCAAATGAAATTTTATAATTACAGATGAAAATGATCAATATTATTAAATATTTCAAGAGTTTTCGTGGACTTGGTGGGGTTTAATTTCTAACTGAAACTATTCACGTGTAAGGAAATGAAAAAGGAAATGAAAACGTGAACCAGGTGGGCGAATAAGTAAATTATTTGATAGAAGAGAGCAATGCATTACGTAAGCCGGAAGTGAACAAGGTTTAATTCCAAGCTTTAAAATGAAAAAGCTGCACAAAGGAGGGGAGCTATAAAACGGCGGTGCAAGAACTATCATCAACTCACTGATGTGCTAAAATCTAACATATAATATTGGAGCTGAAATGCTGTAAATTTTATCACAATCGAAAATTATAATATCGTTATTTACACAGGTTTATTATTACATATATGTATATTTGGTGATACCGATAATCTGGACTTGTTTATCTAGTTTCATTATCTTATAATTAATATTATAGGAAGAATAAGCAACTTTTTCCAAGATTTACTCTTAACGGTTAATATTTTAATTGACAATTTAGTACTTTTACTGATTTCATGATAATTTTAGCAATCATATTAGCAAGTAAAACCGCTTACCCACAATGAAATCCTATTTGTAGTCTTAATAAAAATGAGTAGAGAGAATAGAACAAGTTTTGTGTATAGTGAGCGCATGTTGCGAAAATATTTACAAAAAATCAATGCAAACATTAAAAAAGGTGAAATGAAAATAGCATGCAAAGGATGCCTTTTGGGATTTGCATACATGTAGGACATTTTTTGTCCATAAGGATGGTCAGTGGATCCATGTTTTATTGGTATTGTTTAAATGGAACCGTGCTTTGAAGTATCTGGATCAAACATTATGTATTAGTGAATTTAACCGGTGTACACAAATTCCTTTACGGATATTCGGCGTAGTTTTGGGTGGAACGAATTAATTGGATCAAAATGATGTTTAATTTATCAACGCAACTGTTGTTGTTCGGTGATTGCAACCTGCGCGAAGTAATCTCGCTTTAATACGTTTGTTCGGTGTGGAGAGAGGAAAGGGTGGAGGTGCTTTTATGCTAAATACTTACCCTATGCTATCTATGGAATTACCACCAGTTACTAGTTTTTAAAGCCGAACGGGGATTTGAATATCAGGCATGAGCGGTAATTCGTGCGCACTTTTCGCGCAGTTTTCGAGATGAGTTATGGCTTCGGTTTCGCTGCTGATTCTTTTTGTTACGTCACCGTACTTTTCCGCGCAGAGCGTTTTATATTTTATTTACGATTTTCTCTGAAGGGTGCGATGGATCAACTTAAAATTTACGACGACCCCAGCATGGCCTCAACACAATGTGACACTAAATTCAAGGTAAAACCAACGCATACACACGAATCCTTCCTTCCTTCCACCACTTCACTTTTCCAGATCTCATATTTTCTCGTTTTTATTTATTTCATTTAACTTATTTTTTTCGTATTGTTTTGTTTTGTTGTACTTTATTTGTTGTTTTGTTTCTTTTTCCGTCAGGGTTTCAATAATGAACATTCCCTTTTACCAGACGATTCAGAAAACGATCTGTTGCCAGACGTAAGATCCACAGTTTATTCTTTATTTTCATATCATTCTTCATATGAACGCGTTGCTGTTATTAATGAAAACGTTAGCGGTTTTGCGGGGAAATGCGTATAATTCGGTGATTTGTAGGTCGAACGGGATGATTTAGATGAGCATATTTTCCCGGAGGGCAGCGGATCCGACGGGCTGATGGCATTTCCGCCTCCTCCGCCCCCACCGAATGGTAAGCATTGTATCTGTTTGAAAGAGAATTGTTGCAATAAATCCTTTGATGATGATGATGACGCTGCTGTTGCTACTAAAGGACCAATACAATATATTGGCCAGAAAGGGGATGCAGGGCCCAGGGTAAATATTACATTAATTATATCGAATTGATTTATATAATTATACGTGATGATATGTTTCAGGGTCCGCCGGGTGAGTCGATCAGGGGTCCTCCGGGACCGCCTGGTCCTCCCGGACTACCAGGAATTCCAGGAGAAGCTCTGGGCGGCGCAGGGGTAATTTGTGAGAATAATCGTTTGACATGTTTATTTATCTTATTTGTTTGTGCAAAAAGGGCACGTGTAGTTGCAATATGACTAGTCTAATGAATTCCTTTATGATGCCAAAAATGCTCCCGGGACCTCCGGGTGTTCCCGGGGCGGAAGGTAAAACGGGCCCACCCGGTATGACCGGACAACCGGGTGTTCCCGGCGAAAGGGGTGCAATTGGACCGCTCGGCGAGAGAGGAGATCGCGGGGAAAGGGGCGCGATGGGACCGGAAGGTATGCAAGGAGCGAAAGGCGAGTCCGGACGTGACGGAATACCGGGGCAGGCCGGACCTCCGGGTCCTCCCGGTCCACCAGGTCCAGTCGAATTCGAAAACCTAGACGTACGTACATATCATTCATCTTATTTTACTTTAAAGAACTACTAATGAAATCACTATTAACTAATAGCCAAGCTGGAAACCCAGAACTTCTTTCAAGGTACTAACATTATTACCCCGTCATCTTTTAAGTTTAAATTTTAATAGATATTTATCATCATACATAACGTATTGTCACTTCATTATTTTATTTAGGATGCGGTATTGGGTGCCGGCGCCATAAGACCGGGAACTCCGGGCAACAAAGGCGAAGCTGGATTGCCTGGTAGTCCTGGTTTGAGAGGTGAGCGAGGTTTGCAAGGTACCAAAGGTTCTCGTGGTGAATCCGGTTCGAAGGGAGAGCGTGGAGATCGCGGATTTCCCGGTGAAAAAGGTCCTCAAGGTCCAAAAGGAGAACCGGGAAACCCAGGTTTGGATGGTTTACCTGGAACGCCCGGAGCAAACGGAAAGAACGCTGAAAAAGGCGAGAAGGGTGATTTCGGACCGCAGGGTCCTCCCGGTCCACCAGGTTTACCCTTCGAATTTGGCGATAAAGAGTATGCTAAAACTGTAATCGGTCAAACGGGACCTAAGGGAGAATTAGGTGAACAAGGTTTGAAAGGAGAACGAGGTGAGAATGGTGAAGCTGGTATTCCGGGCGTTCCTGGTAAGAATGGAAATCCGGGAATGGCAGGAGAAAAGGGCGAAGCTGGAAACGCTGGTGCAATTGGACCTATTGGTCCACCAGGACTTAAGGGCGAAAGGGGTGAAAGAGGTCCTCCGGGACCGATTAGCGTGGTGGACTCGAATGCTCAGTTCGTGTCGGTTAAGGTAAATATGATTATTTCAGTGGAATAAGATTTAATGTGCTATAAATTTAAAGGGCGAAAAGGGCGATCTGGGTAAAAGGGGAAGAAGAGGTAAACAGGGACCGCCGGGACCTCCAGGGAAAACAAGTGCAGTCGGTGAAACGGGATTGCCTGGCTGGATGGTAAGATTGCAAAGCAAATAACATTTGAATTAAATTATACATTTATTTGTTTATTTATTTATTCTATGCGCACAGAATAACTTCAAGGTACAATATTTAATATTTATTTATACAAACAATGTACACATTTACTTAACTATATGTTTTCACCAGGGAAGGAATGGATCCCCCGGCATGAAAGGAGACAAAGGCGATTCCGGCGATGGCAAGGTAATTTACTTCAATGATCATTTTTATATAACTTCTATAAAAAAGTCTTAAATTTAATACAGCAAATCATAAATAAAAATGAACATATGTAACTTTAAATTTAACTTAAATTACTAATCGTTACAAAGTTGCATTATTTTTTTTCTTCGCCATTTATTAAATGCAAATAACGAATTTTTTATTACATTTTTAAGATGAAGTAATCTTCATTCAGTTAATATTACCTTTAAAACATTGAATTAAAATAAACTACTTCACCATATATTTCTAGTGGCTCGTCCATCTTATGCAGATGATGTAATGAGATCTACTTACGATTTTTTTCTTCTAAGATTGATATTGGCTTTGAAACGGTCCCACACGAACGTCGATCTTTTTTTGCTACGATTTCCATCGACTTTTTTACTTACATAGCCCCACTTTGGGTGAATGAATACAAGCTATAAATTTTGTGAATTCTTACGCAAAAAAAAACAGACGAACTTCTGCCTCTCATTTATTGTAATTTATCAGTAAGAGATTACGTATCGAATTTATAGCTGTTTACATAAATAATTTGTTGCAATTTTGTTATGTAGCTAAATTATAAAATAATGTGTATTGTAAAACAGAAATCAATATTACAAAAATATTTATATTGTTAAACTTGGTTGATACAATTTACTAATTGTTAATTCTTACGCAAAAGAAAAGTCAAACTTCTGACTCTCATTTGTTGTTATGTATTTGTGGGTAAGATTTTTCAAATTTATAACTTATTCAATACTTGTTTTGATGCTATTTTGTTCATTATTTGAATTAATTTTTTCAATTACAATTTATGTATAATGATTAATGTATCAATTCTATATGTAAATTGTATTGTAATAATGTGAATGTGATAGTTGTATTTGATCAATTTCAGGGCCCTAAGGGTGATAGAGGAGAACGTGGCATGGATGGAACTCCCGGTCGTGATGGTTCTCCAGGTCTTCCCGGTCCGCCAGGAACGGAAGAGTCTGTACGTTACATCCCAGTACCGGGACCACCAGGTCCTCCAGGAGCACCCGGAATGCCGGGCATCTCATTAACAGGCCCTAAGGGAGAACCGGGGGCGTCGCCCTACGGCGAGCCGATCTTTAACTTGAGACCGGGTAAGTGAAAATATGTGGAGCGTAAGTGAGTCGCTAATAAAGTAATGAAATTAATGCAAACGAAGGACCTAGAGGTAGTTTGGAGGAGCTGAAGGCGCTGAGGGAATTAAAAGAATTAAAAACAGGTAAACTTTAGTAAAGGGGGGAGGTGTAGTAAAGGGGTGCATTATCGTCCCGTGCAGCGGGGGATGATGTGTTTGAATTAAATTATACGAGCCAATTAATTTACTTAGATCGCGCGCGAGGGGAAGCGATTTTCTTCACTTTGGGAATACACTCGTTTTTTGTCTTTTCTTTTGGCGCCTGCAGTTTTTTAAGGGTGGTTCGGATGGGCCAACATTGTCTTGGGTAATGTGTCTCTGTGGCCAAAATCGCTTTATGCGCCCCGTCGGGGCACTAAAGAACTTTTTATTTTACGTGCGCGAATTTCTCGCGTTCCCTTCATTAGTTATTAGAGGAGACGCAAACAAAATAAGAATGGAAATAAAACATCCCCGAGTGTAAAATATACCATCCACCATCCTCCAGTTATGCCTAATTTTATTAAAACGTAAGCCTTCATACCCTCAGCAGCAGTGGCACAGACGACGGAGGTTCGTTTCCTTCCACTTGCAAGAATCGATTTCGCCTTCTACATTAGGGGCGGAGATATTCAATAAAAGCAAATTCAGATAGCGTGGAAGATACATATATACATGTACTCAGACATACACACAGAGAAAGAACCTTACAAACGAATTGCTCGAAATTTAATATGAAACCCAATCATTTATTTACGGGTCTTGTTTTCCGGTCGGGGCGCAATCGATGCAAGAGATGGAATCGAAACGCGAGTTTTTTAATTAAAATTTTAAGAAAGCGCTCGCCTCCGTTAATTACGTTCCAGGACGAACGAAATTTGTCAGACGTCGCCCTTGTTATTAGTCAGGTCTTGTTGCTCGAAATGCTCCTTCGAATTCGCGGCCCTCTGCATTACTTTAAACGGATTCATTAACCATGTCAACCGAACAACAAGCCTTTACCAAAAACCGGAGTCTAAAGCTTAGACTGTTAATATCAAAGCAAACACTAACCTCAGTTCTTAAAGTGTGTTCCACATGTCAGAATTACTGTTCAAAATATTTGTTCTTCTAACTTGAAGTTATATGAGCTCGATATCATGAGAAATCATCATGATTTCGAGCTCATAGAACTTCAAAAAGATGTCAATAGGTCATCGAACAAAATATTTCTCAGAAACTAAGAAATTATTTTCTTGCCAAAATGGTATATAATACCATTTTATGACCAAAAGCAATACAAAAACAATATAAATAAACTAAAAGCTGGCCAAAGTGTTAACGACCATTATTTTTCCACCCAGAGAATTATAAATTTAAGATTTCTTTCAAAAATTAAATATTAACATTTTTATAACAAAATAAATAAAATGTATTTAATTAAAAAAATATTCATAAAAATAAAATAATTGGCGGAAATACTAATGGTCGATAGCCTTTGGCCAGCCTTTTGGTTAGTATGATTATGTTTGGTTTTTTAGTTATAATTATATTTTAAAATAATACACAAGTAAAATACAATAACTTAATGTCATTTTTATTTTCTTAATATTACAAAAAGAAATTTCCTCTTCAATTCCTACCTTCCTACCAATTGATATTGTACTCTTCATATATTTTGTTTATTATTCTCACACTACTTGTTATGTATTACTTGCCAAATAATATAATAACAAACTTAGTAATTCTTAAAAATTATTTATGTAGAAATATCAGCAATTAAAAATTACAATTACTATAAAATCTTCTATGAATTACTGTTAAGTATTCGAAATATGACAACTAATTTTTATATTAAACGCAAATTTTAGTTAAAATTGTATTAAAAATGTATTATTTGTAAATTTTATATGCCTTTTACTTAATTTGGTTATTTTTTTCCTAAAATTCTAACACATTTAAATTATACATAAAACTAGATAAAATTAATTTCGAATAAGAGATGATATAAAGTCTTAACTCATAGTGAAACTAACTATAATCGAGCGCTTATTTTATTAATATTATCTAGGAAAGCCAAAACTTTCCCCAGTATTATTCTAGATATTCGCTCATTTTTGTTTCGCCGCTGTTGTTGTTGTTATTGTATAGCTCTTTACCGCTTATACATTTTATATAATGTAACGTTTCCAACTTTCTGATAGAATTGTTTCCACGCTTTGTTCGTCACCGAGATAATACGATTTATTTATTTCGTATACGTTATTCGTTTGTAATAATATTTTATACTGTTCTCTCTCTCCTGATGTCTCCACTTTATCTCTGAAATGTTTTTAACTTTTAATGAAACGCTCTTTTATGGAATTGAAAAGTCCGAGACGAACGAGAACGATAAAAATTGTGCAATTAATTTAGTTTATTATAGTCTGAAATGAGGTGGATCTGAGCACTCGACAAATAAAACTTATGATGTTACATGCAATAAGCATAAAATAATAAGCTTTGTACCGAAGTTTCTCTGCTTTCATAAATAATAATTTACAAACAAAAACTACTTAAAACAGACCATGTAAAAATATGCTTTTTCAGCAGCAAAATAAACATGAAATCGCAATTACTTTTCTCTATTATACGACTATATTACAATATTATAATAATAAAATACGTTTTATTAGCCAGTTTAACAATACAATTTTTTAAATATAAATAATAATAATTTAAATAAGTTAATTTAAAAAAAATAATTCATAATTATGAACATAATTAATGAAATTCTATAAACAAAATATGAATAACAACAATAACCAAAGGTCTATCGAGTTGGGTCTTTCCGCTCATCAATATAGATGAGGAAAGAAGTGTAATTTTAAATATTATAAAGAAGAAATATTAAACAAAAAATAGTTAAAAAAACTAATTAAATTATGATTTTTCGAAATAATTTGTAATATTTATAATGAGTTAAATGTAAAATTCTTGAGAGGAGAAACTCTTATAAAGTTATTTTCTGGTCGGGACATTTTTTGTAATATTTTCACTGTTTAAAAATTAACAGGAAATAGTCATAATTCAGAAACAGCTTTGAAATTCTCTTTTTGTTTGTTTATTTTTATGCTGATTTCTCAACCCTAAAATATGATGCTCTCATTTAAGTCTATTTTTAACTTGTTAAGTGGCTCTTAAAAACCTGTTATTCGTGAAAGTACAGTTAAACGTTTGGTATATTTGAAAATAACTTAATTTATTTAAAGTGCACGGAAAGTTGCGTATGCAGGAATCGGTGTGGTAGATGGGAAAAAAAACGCGCCGGGCAATTTCTCAGTGTCTGTCACATCCAGCAATAGAAACGTGATTAATTAACTAATAAACCAATGATAGCAATCAAAAATGACAAATACCCTGCTTCTCGTAACTGCAAAGACCAGGAAGTTTCCACGAGTCGCATCTACAATCCTCCGACCATTTACTACATCCCACGGGGAGCAGCGTTTCAGATAAGAACCAACAAAAACCCATATCAAAAGAAACACGGTCAGAGTAATATTGAATTAACTAATTACTTTACAAATATTAAATAAACATTTCATCGATAATTTATTATTGAAAATATCATTTTTATCTTTGAATCAATTTTTGCTACAAAGGATTATTACATTATTAATTAAATTAAAGTAAAAATTATAGAAAATGAAGTAATGTAAAGATATTTTTTTAAATATGGCCTGTAGCTAATAAAGTAGTCATATCTTACTCTAACAAGAAAACTGAGAACAAGAAAAAAATAGACAACAATCTGAGTATGTATATAATAACAGGACAGGAAATATACAGGTCCTTGAACAAGGAGTTCAGTGCAATAAGAGAACAAAGTAAAAAATAACAGCTACAAAACAGAACAGTGAAATTCAGAACCAGGCAAAAACAGAACATGAAATAGACGCAATAAGTGGGAAAACTTATAAATACTATAATATTTTAACAGTTTCTAGAAGTTAATTTATTTATTGATAGATTTGAAAGTGTACTTTTTTCGTTATTAAATTACAGAAGAACAAATATAGATAACATTTTAAGACTTTAAAGTACATTGTTAATTTCAGTATGTTTTCATAATAACCATTGAAAACTTCGAAAATCCATTATTTTCGTTATTTATATTAATTAATCTATATAAAAATTACTTCGCATTTTCTACAAATATGTTGTATAATATTTGAAAAAAATCGGTCAGAAAGACCTACGATCTGCAGCCCTTTGCAACAGTAGCTGCTTACTATTATTTATTAGTACTACATTGAGTTTTTTTGTGTAGTTGTTGTAATAAATGTTAATATTTGTAGATAATGTTAATTTATAAAGGAAATAAAAAAAAATCGTACTGTATTCATTCGTATGCAATGATTACAAATTCCGTAGCTAAATTCTAACGTGTTTTTAGAAGCAACATTAAAAATTATAACGAACAATTGCCTATTAAAGTTATTAAATGTTAGAGAATTGCATACACAGAATTTCCATTAAATAATACTCATAGGCAGCTCGTGAATTGCATAACTAACATACCAATATTATGCATCAATAATGAAGCGTTTCGACAATAACATCATATACAAAATGCTTGATTTTGTAAATTTCATAATAATAAAAATTGTATAAATTTTGTAATTATTCAAAATAACAGAACATGTAGATTATTGGAAATATTTAGCTGTCTGGCATTTCTATTAATATCTGAAATAATTGCAGGTGTATGGATATTTTGATAGTTTTCATAATATTATAATAATTTAAAATATGAATTATGGTTCATATTTAGTAGAATAATCAAGAGATTTTTAGTATTTAGTAAATTAATATATGCGTCTGGGTGGAAATATATTTAGATAATTTTGGCTCATAAATATCTTTAAATAAAAATAATATATATAAATTATGGAGTGGAAAGACATAGGTCTTTGGTAATATTTGTGACTAGACTAATAACGTTTCTTGTTAGTAAATTTTAGAAAAAAAATATTAGATTACAAGTTCATTTACTTAAACACTTAAATAAACAGTGGACAGAATGTATGTGCTAATAAATAATTAATTAACAGATGACAACATAAGTTAAAATTACCCAATGGCTACTGACAATTCCCATATTAGATTTCATTAGATTTCAAAAATCCAAGAAAAACGCCACACTTTAGGTAGAAAGACCTATGTTTATTGTAGGCTAGGCATCAAAATCCAAAGAGAAAAACCTTAAGTTCAAAAAAATACAAACAAATTAAAAAGTAAATTGAATTTGACCTACCTACGCCAGGATAATGTACGTTAATTGGATAACGAATTCCTATATAAACAACGATTTTGTAGCAATCTTGTAACGTAATTTACCGTCGCATTTCGACATCGTGTATACAAGCGTTTGATATTTCATTAGTAATATTGTGCATAATGTATGTTAAGTGAGCATTGAATGCATTTATATTACGAAATCATTAAAGAAAATTGAGCAATTACCAATTTCAATATGCAATTAAAGTCGTAAAGTTTCCTATAATTAATTTTTAAAATAAAGTTCTTTAAAAGAAAATCAATTAAAGTTTCATTAGAAAATCGATACAACTGCAGTAGCAACTAAATCAAAGCATGAAGCATTTGACAATGATAAAGCCAAGTAAAATGTGAAATATGTTTATATATTGTTTCCTATGTGTATTTGTAAATGTGTGTGAGTAGCCGGAATTAAATGTAAATATCCGCGCCGTTGCAGACTGCACGTTCCCTTTATTCCGTTCCATTTTATTATTGTGCACTTGCCTCAATTTTTCGTCGTCGAAAAACGTACGTGTATATATATTTTTGCATCGGGGCAATTTGAAAAATTAAGCCAGGATGTGTAAATATGCACGGATCAAGAATCAATTCCGAGCGTTCCGCAATTCGCGTCGACGTGTCGAAATAAAATCGATTCCGCCCCAATTTCGGGACTCCCCCCCCGTGTTTCACTAAGATGATGCATATTTATTTGTATGTGCAATATAATGTGCATGTACCGCTTCTCCCACGTTTATTGCGTGTTGCCTTTTCCTTCCATATTTCCCCGCTTGTTTGTGTAGTTCACTATTTTTCTTTCTTTATACCGCGAACGAAGAGAAAATGTCGCGGGATTAAACAACACCCGCTAATTTTCTCGGATAAATATATGGCATTAAAGTAACTTCAGCGTTCCAACAATGGAAACTTTACCCGCCGGGCCGCTGCGGTACTTGAGTTTCTTGGAATGCCTTTTAATTTACATCCACACTCCAGGGACCATTCTTTTTTTCTGTCTCTTTTTTTAGTGGGTCGTGTGCCTTTTACATTGACATTAATCATGACACATATTTTCAGTGCTCATTTCAGTTCGCACAATTAAAGTGTAATAGTTATTCCATTACAGTTGGTTGTCACACTTAAACGGAGAACAATCTTATTAAAGATTGATGATCTCATTCGAAATGCTTATATTTAGTGCGGATTTGAAACTATGCAGTTTGCCAATATTTGTGAAAAAAATAGACTTTATATCGTTTTGGATAATTGAGGAAATTATCTTTGTGACAACTAGTCCCTACTATGATCAATTTTTAGAATTAATAGCCAATGTTCACGGAATTATTAAAAAATTGAAAAATTACAAATTATATGTTATAATTGTCTTATAATTAGAGTTGGTTGTTACAAATAAACAGAGAACAATCGTATTAAAGATTGATAACCTCATTCAAAATGCTTATATTTAGTGCGTATTTGAAACTATGCAGATTGCCAATATTTGTGAAAAAAATAGACTTTTTATAGTTTTGGATAATTGAAGAAATCGTCTTTGTGACAACTAGCCCCTACTATGATTATTTTTTGGAATTAATAGCCAATGTTCACGAAATTATTAAATAATGGAAAAATTATAAAATATATGTAATAATTGTGTTATAATTAGAGTTGGTTGTCACAAATAAACAGAGAACAATCGTATTAAAGATTGATAACCTCATTTGAAAAGCTTATATTTAGCGCGTATTTGAAACTATGCAGATTGCCAATATTTGTGAAAAAATAGACTTTTTATAGGTTTGGATAATTGAGGAAATCGTCTTTGTGACAACTAGCCCCTACTATGATCAATTTTTGGAATTAATAGCCAATGTTCACGGAATTATTAAAAAATGGAAAAATTATAAAATATATGTAATAATTGTCTAATAATTAGAGTTGGTTCTCACAATTAAACGGAGAATAATCTTATTAAAGATTGATTACCACATTCGAAATGC